>JASANC010001223.1:0-111231 GCA_030248135.1 Theristus sp. LFF4_11 | reverse complement strand
AAACCAAAAACAACATATCACCGTGTTCCCGATGCTTTGCTGAGTTGATTGAGCTATCGATCGTCGAAATCGGTCGAGCACAGCGCCGGCAGAGTCGCCTGACAGATCGACGCACAACACACATGTCGTGAAATGCATCATTTGCCAACACATAACGTCGCCTAGATCACGATTTCCTCGACCGATTTTGACGATCGACGGCTCAATCAACTCAGCAGAGCATCCGGAACACGATGATGTGTCGTTTGTAGTTGGTTTTTGTTTTGTTCAACATTGGTTTGTGTGCAATAAAAAATTCGTGAAAAAACACACAACACCAATTTATGGTGGTTTGGAATTTTGTCGATTTTTAAAAAACCGCCGAAACAAACCTTAAACGACACATTGACGTGTTGCCGGTTGTTTGCTGAGTTGATTGAGCCGTCGATCGTCGAAATCGGTCGAGCACAGCGCCGGCAGAGTCGCGTGACAGATCGACGCACAACACACATGTCGTGAAATGCATCATTTGCCAACACATAACGTCGCCTAGATCACGATTTCCTCGACCGATATTGACGATCAACGGCTCAATCAACTCAGCAGAGCATCCGGAACACGATGATGTGTTGTTTGTAGTTGGTTTTTGTTTTGTTCAACATTGGTTTGTGTGCAATAAAAAATTCGTGAAAAAACACACAACACCAATTTATGGTGGTTTGGAATTTTGTAGATTTTTAAAAAACCGCCGAAACAAACCACAAACGACACATTGACGTGTTGCCGGTTGTTTGCTGAGTTGATTGAGCCGTCGATCGTCGAAATCGGTCGAGCACAGCGCCGGCAGAGTCGCCTGACAGGTCGGCGCACAACACACATGTCGTGAAATGCATCATTTGCCAACACACATCGCCTAGATCACGATTTCCTCGACCGATTTTGACGATCGACGGCTCAATCAACTCAGCAGAGCATCCGGAACACGATGATGTGTCGTTTGTAGTTGGTTTTTGTTTTGTTCAACATTGGTTTGTGTGCAATAAAAAATTCGTGAAAAAACACACAACACCAATTTATGGTGGTTTGGAATTTTGTAGATTTTAAAAAAACCGCCGAAACAAACCTTAAACGACACATTGACGTGTTGCCGGTTGTTTGCTGAGTTGATTGAGCCGTCGATCGTCGAAATCGGTCGAGCACAGCGCCGGCAGAGTCGCGTGACAGATCGACGCACAACACACATGTCGTGAAATGCATCATTTGCCAACACATAACGTCGCCTAGATCACGATTTCCTCGACCGATATTGACGATCGACGGCTCAATCAACTCAGCAGAGCATCCGGAACACGATGATGTGTCGTTTGTAGTTGGTTTTTGTTTTATTCAACATTTGTTTGTGTGCAATAAAAAAATCGTGAAAAAACACACAACACCAATTTATGGTGGTTTGGAATTTTGTAGATTTTCAAAAAACCGCCGAAACAAACCACAAACGACACGTTGACGTGTTGCCGGTTGTTTTCTGAGTTGATTGAGCCGTAGATCGTTGAAATCGGTTGAGCACAGCGCCGGCAGAGTCGCGTGACAGGTCGGCGCACAACTTTTTTGTCTGCAATAAAATCAAAAAATCTTGACTACGGTTGGCATTGTCGTCGCATTGACAATAATTTTCGCCGTCAAATTAAAAGGAGTTGGCCTGGGCAAAGCGAGAAGTAGAACGGCTTTGTGTTCCAGTCCGAGATTGCAATTTGCGGCAAAGCGGAACGAAAAATGAAAAAGGTGATTGAGATTGATTGGTTCACTTCACAGAAATAGAGGTAAACTTGAATATTTCAGAAACTTTCGCTCTGTTTGCTCAATGTCCTTCAAGCATCGGCGTCTTTCGTCAGCTACCATAAACCAATTTTGAATTCCCGCGTATCTGTAAAATATATTCTGGGGTTGGCGACCTAAAATGAGACAAAAAGAAGTTTTTTTCAATCTATTTCTATGAAAATGGGATTGGATTGGGATTGCTGACAGCTTACTTAACCGCCAAAAACAAATTTCTTTTATTTCTTGTTTATGTTTATTTCTTGCGGCGTATTTCTTATTTGCCGTTTGGATTTTGTTGCGGCGCATTTTGGCATGCGGCGTGCTTCCCTTGCGGCGCATTTTGGCCGTGCGGCGTGTTTTGTTTTCATCTGTGGGGGGGTGTCGGCCAAATTTTTGAGGGGGGTGGCACGGTGCCCCCACCCACCCCCCCCCCCACCCGACCCGACGGTCTCTGCCCTCTGGTGCTCGTCTGGGGGTGTGTACCGTGTTCCCCCCACCCCCCCGGCCAGTACCGAAGGCGAAAGCAAATTTTCGAGGGGGGTGTCAGTCCATGGTACAGTGACACCCCCCCCCCCAGTGGTCAGTTCTATAAAAAGTGAATAGTGCTTGAAAAGTGAATAGTTCTACTCCAGGGTGTTCCAAAATTTAGACCTTGACAAATTCCGGTTGAATACTTGAACCCTAAGTTCATCTTTGACCGAAGTTTCCCATTGATTGGATTGATATTTCTAATTTTCACGCAAAACTGTTTGTCTTTGAAGCTGATGACTCGATTATTTTTGCAAAATTTCTCAAAGACTAACTTTTGGAACACCCTGGAGTAAAAATGTTCACTTTTCAAACACTATTCACTTTTATAGAACTGACCACAGGCGTGGGCCATGGGGGGGGGGGGGGGTGCGGGTGCACTATTTTTTTTTAAATTTATTTGTACGCGCGCCGGTTCCGGAAATCCGAAGGTACCAAACTCCGGCGGAGACGGGCAATGCCAATACTGCCCCGAGCCCAATTTTACCCTCGGCTCAGGAGGGAATAGACCATTAGATGTTCATTGGTCACTCTATTTTATTTTATTTTATTTTATTATATTGTAGAAAAATTTCTGGGGGGGTGCACACCCCCACCTCACCGGTTTGCCTACTTTATTCAAAAAGCGTAAAATAAAACGCGCTCCAAAAACGGATTTGGAAAAATAACTTATTTTTCTTGATTGCAAATGTGTGCTAGTAGTCGAGAGAACGAGAAACGGACGACGACGATGATTGTGCTGTTTGCAAAAAAAATATTATTTTGATTTGACCTGAAAATTAAAAAGTGAAACGGAACTGATAATATCTATGAGGAAATTCGTGAAAAGCGACGGCAATGCTGATGGGGCCACAGCCCACTTGTGGAGTTGTCTTGTCTTGTCGGTGTGTGCCATGAAAAACTTAATACCTCTGTCACACCAGCCGAGTTTGAAAAACGAAATCATTTGAGCTTACGACGATGCCAGGATTCAAAAAGTGATAATCAGATTCCGCACTGCGCTGCCTGATTACAGTTCAATCAATCAAACACGTTGGATTGAAAAATAGTTGTTTCAATTCAGCTGAGCTGAAAACAAAAAAGTACACGGCTAACCACAAACAACAAGAGAGAGACACGGGTCACTGAAACATTGATAAAGTTTATTGCTAGGATTCAAATACACGAAGTATGTGTGAAAGACTGATGAGGAGCTGAAGAATGAACACCAAACCAGGGCAAACAACCTTGAAAGACTGCAGTCCACCAGAGGTAAATAAAACCGGAATATTAAAAAACCGAATCAAAAATTCCAAATCTGCTGGTGTACACAGACAGAAATTTTTTACATGATAAAGTATGATGAATGGATAAACCTTCCACAAAAAATTAACGTGAATGATTAGACATCGTTCCAAATCCCCACAATTTTGCCGACTGGCTGGTGTTGGAGCGACGGCGGATCGTTGGGTGACTCAATTGTCTGATTTTTTATGTTGACGTCACACGTGACACGTTCCAAAAAACATCACATAGTTTTCGTTTGTTTCCGCCAAGCTGTCTGTTGAGTTTTTCACATCCAATGCTGCTTTGAACGTGCGAAGACGTGCACTCAGTTGGTGCATCACATTGATGTTGCGCAGTCGCAAACAAATCACATGCGCTGTTCCTAGAGATGTAAGGGTCAAAAAATTTCTTTTTTAAATTTTTTTTTAAAGTAAAAAAATGAGCATTTTTTTAATTTTTTTTATTAAAAATTTTTGAAATTTTTTCTTTAATGTGCCCTGAAAATGCCGTTTTTGGCATAATTTTTCGAAAGTTCAACAAAAATTTTCTTTGACTTTACCTTGTCACTTAGTCTTCAACGCTGCAGGTGGTATTCTGGATTGATTTATCGACTGTTTTCAGCCTTGGTGAGTGATGATCGACTCGCGCATTGAAGTACTTGAGCGTCGCAAAGGCTAGTTCAACAAATTCCGATGTCGCTAAGGTGAGATAGAAGCAGAGAACTCACATTTACGCATCGTTTTTTAGGATCTCGAAAGGTCGAAATTGCACTGTCTGCCACTGCAAGCGTAACTTCGTTGGTTGCTCGTTGCTGTTTCGCCTCGTGTCGTCAGCATGATCACACCGGTTTGTTGTTAAACTTGTTTCCGTGTTATTTGAGGTGAATTGAGAGGCAAAACACGAGACGTGATGTCGTCGGTGGGAAAATGGGGAAAACGGGAAAATCGCCGAAACCAAGTCTGAAATTTTCACCCTCCTCCCATATGAGTGGGGGTCATATGGTAAGTCGGTGGCTCCTCAGATGGTGATATTCGGACTCCCTGAAAAATTCTGAACAACTTTCATTTAAAAAAAATTAAAAAAAATTTTTTATAAAGAAAAAAAATAGAAATTTTTTTTTTCTTGACATCTCTAGCTGTTCCACAATCAAAAGTTTTGAGTGAAATCAAAAAGTCCACTTTCTCACGGTCAATCATCATGAGCTGCAGTGCCGCAGAAACAAGTTCACAAGCAAGCACACATTGTTGCGCGTCTTCGGTGCCGACTGAAAAAGAAAAACGTAAAAATTTACTCGAAAACTCAACAAAGAACAGCCGCTTATCTTTCCAGACTTCCCTTCTAGCTATCCAGTCTATGCGTATTTTTAAGTTTACCAATTGAATTGACAGGGATGGAAAAAACGCGGTTTTTTATTTTTTTTGCGTCCGCCGGATCGACCACAGTTTCTAGTTCTCTGTTATCCATCGTTGATTCGTTCATAATAGCGTTGTCGAGTTGCAGCCGCCATCTTCGTCATCGCAAGCCTCGGCAATTCTGAAAAAAACCGTCATTCAGCTAAAAAACAACAACAGTTTTGGAACGAAGCACATTGATAAGCAAGCACTATCCGTGGAGTCGTGGTGGATGAGTGAATGAGGAGGCGAAGAGATGCGGTCAGCGTCAGACTCTTGGTGTTATTTGCAATGCGATGCGAAATGCCACATTGAGTCCCCGTGCTCAGTTCATTCTGAAGTTTTAACATTTAGTTTCATTTTGTTTTGACATGACATCGGTCTGACTAAACAAGACGTGCAGAGCAGGCGTGCAATTCAACTTTACAACAATTCAACCTGAAAAACAGCGATGTAAGATCTGATCTTTGATCTGTTTTGTGAGCACCACAGTACAAGTCATAACCAGGGGTCGAGCCCGATTGTTGGCGAATCCGAGGGGGGGGGGTCCGCCCAAATTTGGGGGAGGGGTTTGCCCGGGTGGGGGTGTCGACTTGGTTGGGGGGGAGGTCCCCCCCCCATCTCGACCCCTGGTCATAACGAGAGAAAGAGAAAGACGAAACAGAGAGACTTGCAACAATTCTCTGACACAAAGACAAAACTGTGCCGTCGGCCGCATGAAGAAACAAACAATGCCATTAAAAATGAAAGTAAGGAAAGTGACTCAACACAAAAACTCACCCACGCTCTTCGTACAACTTTGAGTACTTTGCCAGATGACGATCCTCGCAGCCAACCCAGCCAAAAAGCAACAGCATCGTCGAAAAGCACATTTGCACATTCAGTTTCTGTCGACGGTTGGTTTTATTTGTGGATTTTGTTTCTTTGTGTGAATACCCGGGCAGTCATCTGCCCATTCGTTTGCATCGACTTTTTGCGTGCTTTCATTCATGCATTCACCAATTTCATCAATAATCTTGTGTTTCTTTAGGTTTTTTTGTGACATCAATTGTGTTTGTTTTGCATAATGGAAGTTTTGTGAATGTGTTGATGTGAACTGGCCGTGAGGCTTACAAATAAACTTGAACTTGAACAGTTTCATTCCTAGTTTCAGAGACAACGACGTTTCATCACTCCTTGCTTTGTACCGTGATTGTTCGAAGATGTTAAAGTGTTTTTCCTAATCTTCTAAGACCGGAGCGTGTGTAAAACAAGGTGCGGAGTGCGTGCTGCATGCTCATTGGAAAGTGCAGGTGCCATGCCGATGCCCGTGCGCGTGCGTTTTGAATAAAGAAGCACTAGCCAATTGACCCGAGCGTATGTGGCTTAATCAATGCCAAGCCTTTTTGGTGAAGTGGCATTGACTTAGAAAGAAAAAACAGTAACGTTTACTGAATAATAACCCTGAAGAAAATTTACCTTGTGCTGCCGTGAAGTCGCCTGCCCTACAATACAATATTTTTAATGTATTTAAATAAATAAAAAATGCGAGATTTTGCTATTTTTACCCGTTTACCCTAACCGAAGGCAAGCCTTTTTGTAAGTGAAGTAAAATTGAATAAAAAATATAAAAACCAACGTTTTTTCATTTACCCGTTTTAAAAAGCTAATGCTTTTTTACCCGTTTACCTAAGCCAAGCCTTTTTTTTAAAGTGAAAATGCGAAGTTTATGATTTTGCTATTTTTTCCCCGTTCACCCTAACCTAAGTCAAGCCTTTTTGTGTGTGAAGTAAGATTGAATAAAAACATAAAAATTAACGTTTTTTTCAATAACCCGTTTTAAAAAGCTAATGCTTTTTTACCCGTTTACCCCAACATGACCCAAACATTTTGCAAAGTGAAAATGAATGGTAAATACCATTTCTACCCAATTAAAAAACTAACTTTTTTCAGAGACGGTTTTGTTACATCTTTCGCATTCGCTCGTCAAGTTTTGAGCAGCAACAATTGCCAGTTGCCCATCGTGCGTTGCGTTGAAATTATCGCTCATAACCATGGAGTATCAATTTGAAAATGAAAGATGGAGTATCAATTTCAATGAAATTTACTTGTTTTGAATCCAAAGTGCAACTTGCAATGCCGATGTCGATGTACGTTTTGCAACCCGATTTTTAAAAACAAAAAATTTCAAACTTTTTTCAAAGACGGTTTTGTAACATCAAGTTTTGATCAGCCACGCTTCCATTTGCCTGTGCTGCGCTGAACTGTCTCTGTTGACCAAAGAGTATCATGATGACTCCAGCTATGAAGAGCGACGTTTTGAGAAAACAATCTCAACTGGCATTAATAAAAAAATAGGTTAAGGAAATTGAGATAGAGTTTTCTTAAGTAGCAAAAAGGGCGCCAATTCAAAATGCAAAAAAGTGCCACGCACAGACACTTTGTAAATTTAATAATACTAGCAAATTGACCCGTGCCTACGGCACGGTTAGCTGATAACTACAATTATTATTTTTGAGTGGATTTTCGCTTTTTGACCTATGCCCACGATCCGGACTAAAAATGCATTGCATTTTGATTTTGAGCTGCTTCAACCGACTGTTGTTGATTTACCATAGAAATGAACGTTCATTTTTAAAGAACTCGTATCCGTCGATGCTTCTACTTTTTGAAAATCATAGCATTTCAGTTTTTTGAAAACAGTGTTTTTTGTCAAGTACAATGTATATGATTTTGCTGATTTTATTGCTGTCGATTCAATCGTAACCTGATTTAGTCACTGTATCACTTATTACTATGTGGTTTGGTTAATGCTGTTTCAGCATCATTCAGAGCCACAGATACTATTTTTCAACTTGCCAATCATTTTGATGAGAACCGCTGTTTTTTTAATTCAGCGTAAATATTCTTTGATCTGCAAGCAACAGTAGCAACACAATCATAACTGCATTGCCATTCAAAATATGAAAAACAATCTTTTTTAATCAGCAACAAACAACTGCCATTTAAAGTATCAAGATAAACTCTGATTTGTTACCTTCTTCAATATTGCTTAATTGTAGTTTCATTCTTTTTTTGTATTCCACTGTCATTCCCGTTTAAAGTATCAAAAATGTTCTTTGATCAGCGACAATTAACAGCCATTCCCTAAAAATATCAAAAATCAATCTTGTTTTGTTAGCTTTTCCATGTCGTCAAATGTCGTTCAACTACCATTCCTGATAAAAAAAACGTCGTTTGATCTAAAATAATCAACCGATACCGGTTTAAAATATTTAAAAAAACTAAAAGCAATCTGTTTTAGTCAGCTGCATTTCGCTTTCATTTCTTTTCAGTATTACAAAAACAATCTTGTATTATGATCAGCAACAACTATCATGTTCAAAATCTTTTTGAAATCCCGTTCAAAATCAGCAGCAATCTTTCAATCTTTTTAGTCAGTTTCATTTCACTGTCATGACCGTTAAAAGTATAATAAAATAATCTTGATCAGCAACACTCAAATGCTATTCCCGTTCAAAATATTAAAAAATCATTGCCGTTTAAGGTATCAAAAAACAATCTTTTGATGATGAGCGACAATTAACAGTCATTCCCGCTCAAAGCATCAAAATCAATCTTTGCTATTCCTGTTCAAAAAAAATTTAAAAACATGTCGTTTGATCAGCAACAATCAGTTTAAATTGATACAACAGATACCGGTTTAAAATATTTAAAAAAATTGAAAGCAACCTGGTTCAGTCAGCTGCATTTCGCTGTCATTTCTGTTCAGTATAATAAAAACAATCTTGTATGATCAGCAACAGCTATCTCGTTCAAAAAGCAATCTTTTATGCTTCTTAGTGAGTTGCATTTTACTGTCATGACGGTTAAAAGTATGATAAAACAATTTTTGATCAGCAACACCCAACTGCTTCGTTTAAAATTCCCGTCCAAAATATTTAAAAAACCTCTTCTGATCAGAATCATTCAACTGTTACTCTCGTTAAAAAATTGATCGATTTTATGTGGTCCGTTCCACTGCTTCGCCGTCGATCATGGCCACATCTTTGTTGATGCTGCAATCTATATCTTGTGGAACTACAGTCTATTTTTTTGTTCAGAAACAATCAATTACTTCTTGTTAGCTATTGTAATTCGATTGAAGTTCTATCTTTTCGTGTAAAGGAGGCGGCGTAATGTTGAATGATGTGTGGAAAAGCCGCACAGCTGAAAAGATGTGTCGCGCCCGAACGTAGTTCGAATTCTGATTAGCTTTTTCCCCAATTTTTTTGCACGAATCTGCCGATAGAATACGTCAAGTTTCGGTGATTTCAAATTGCCGCACAGCCATAAAAATTTTTCTCTATCTTTGCGTGCAAACGCACATTGATTGGGGTCCGTTTAATAAGAAAGATAATAGATGGTAAACAGCAGCAACAGCCAAATCAAAGTGGTCGATTGTTTTCATTGCATAAGAATGATGATGATTAGGACTTTTACAGAACATAGAGAGTAAAAAATTCTCATGAATCATAATACTAAGATAATAGTGGTGTCTGTGTGTGGCACTTTTTTGCTTTTTGAATTGCCGCTCATTTTTGCTATTAAAAAAACGGCATCTCAATTTTTAACCTATTATCAATGCCAATTGTTTTCTCAAAAACGTCACTGTTCACTACGAAGTCATCATGATACTCTTTGGTCATTCGCGACAGCGCCTTAACATGCGATTGACAATTGATGGCAATTGTTGCTGTTCACAAGTTGATGACCGAAAGCGTAAAATGAGAGAAAACCAACTGTGAAGAATGGTTGCAATTATTGTTTTCAAAAATCGGGTTGCAAAACGACATCGACATTGCAAGTGCATATTGCACTTTCATTTCAAAACATTATTTTTCAGTATCTTTTGGTTGAAAAGTTTTTGCTTGAGAACTTTTTCAAAAACAGAGAAAAGTTTGATCTAAACAAGTCAACTAAAAAATTAATTGCGAAATCAAATACACGGGGGGGGGGGTTGTTAATGAAGTGCCTGATAAGGATTAGCTTAGAGCAGGGTGAACGGGTAAAAACATTACAGCAAAGTTATAAACTTCGCACTTCAAATTTGTTTTCAACACGCGGGTTTAATTAGAAACGTGTCAATTTCAAAAACAAAAGTTCAAAATTGCAATTACAAATTACATTCAAAAACGATTTTTATAAAGCGTTGCTTTTTGTCGGTTCAATTCAATTAGCTTTAAAATTGTTTTTAGCGGGAACAGCAATTGACCATTAGTGATTATTAAAAAAGATTGTTTTGTAATTTTAAAACAGAATGCAGTAAAGATAGTGTTCGCGATCAGAATATTGTTTTTGATAGTTTGAACGGGAACGACTGAAGCAGCTTAAAATCAAAATGCAATGCACTTTTTAGCACGGTTCAAAAAGCCAAAATCGGGCAAAATCCACTCAAAAATAATAATTGTATTTCCAGCTATCCGTGCCGTAGGCACGGGTCAATTGGCTAGTAATCATTAAAAATGGAGTGCAGCTAGAGATGATGATATATATATGGCAAATTCAGAATAGCTTGGCGCCAATTCAAATCGACCAAAATTGACACGCTAAGACACACACACGGTCTTCCTGTTTTAGTAGTATAGATAGATTACGCACCTCACCCGTGACCCATGATATTTTTTCGCTTAGATTTTGAAGGAAAAACGCTAAATTTTGCTGCAAAATCTTTGAAATTACAATGAAGAATGTCTAGTTACCATATTTTTAGCTTATATTATGGACTTTAAGGACAAAAAATCATGATTTTTGAGCAAAAATTCATTATTTTTGGGTGGTCCGAGAAAATTTTTAGGGGGTGTCACTGTTACTTAGGTCCATGTAGGGGGGGGTGGTGGGGTGTCCAGCAAATTTCGAGGGGGGGGGTGTGGATGGTCCAGTGTCAGGTTTTGGGGGGGTGGGGGTGTCGCGTGAACCCCCCCCCCCACCCCCCCCCCACGCGGAGGTCTCGGGTGCTCTGGGGGGTGTACCTAGAGATGTAAGGGTCAAAAAAAAATTTTTTTTTAATTTTTTTAAAAAAAAGTAAAAAAAATGAGCATTTTTTTCGTAAAACTACAAAGCTAAACCGGAGCTGGAGCTGATCCCTGATCCCAATGTTTCACCCCTTCAACAAAGCTGTCAATCAAGGCACTTTCACTTTGTTAAAAAGGCTTCACTTAGGATTAGGATTAGGTTTAGGATTAGGAACCTACAACGACTTCATTAGGATTAGGATTGGGCTTAGGATTAGGAACCTACAACGACTTCATTGAAACCGAACTAAACAACAAAACAGACTGTAAACTTGATTGATTGATTGATTGATTTTATTTCGCTCTCAGATTTCCAGTTTTCTTTGAAAGCAAATCAAAACAAAGCAATTGTATGATCCAATAGCCTAACAAAACGCCTCAAAGTTAAAACAACAGAATGCCTCAAAGTAAGTGGAATCAGAAAGGAAATGACATGAAAATGTCCGGTTTTTAAGTGAACTGTCAACACAACTGAGGAAAAAAGTCAACCGAAACAAACACTCAAAGACTACAACACAGTCAAAACACGACACTACAAAACAAAACAAAACAAACAAAACAAAACACAACACAAAACAAAACAATCCGACTCCGACAGTCAGACTGAAACTGAAACTGCTGATTGAAAAAAAAACTAAGACAAATAAATCTGGTTGGTAAATTACGAGTTCGTCGAATCGCTGGTTTACGAAAAACCACATCGCATGAAGTTCATAGCTGTCGCAGCACACGTACACAAAGCGAATCACTGACGGGCACGAGCACACAAATGAAGCAAAATCAAGTAAGCGGCTGTCACAATCTCGACCGTTTGGGGCAAGTTGTCTGGAACTATCGAGATGGAAAATTAGATACTATAGACCCAATTTTGTGATTGAAGATGTTGATGAGAAAGGTTGGCAGGAGAATTTGTAATTTACATTGAAAGTTCGTGAGAAGCGAGAAGCTTTTGGACAGACAGGGTCAAGCCGGCGGAACTCCAATACAAAAAATTAAAATGAATTGATTTGAGACTGAGATTGGCGCGAATGAAAGACGCATCCCTTTAAAGCGGAAGTTTTCGGGTAGGAAGCGGACTCTCCTGTAGATTTATATCAAAATTGTCGAGTATTTTGTTTCAGCGAATTTTAGCACAAGGTCCCGGTCTCTCAGCAACAGAGATTTCATGAAAGTAGTGACTGAAGTGGAGGCAACCGTAGCTTGACTCAATGAATTCCAGAGAACAACAGTTCTCGTTCCCCAGAAATTTTTGCGGATGGACGTATTTACCATCGGAACCTTCAACCTAAGAGAGTGACCCCTGGTGCCAATTTCTCCTTCGTGAACCTGAAAAAACTCCACAGACTCGGGGATATGGCATTTATGTGTGAGAATCTTGTAAACTAAAATTAAATCTGAAATTATGCGCTGGACGAAAAGCGGCAGAAGCTCGAGGTCGTCCATTCTTTTCTGGTAACTATCACCTAAATCAACTCCTTGAACGTATTTGGTGAAACTTCGTTGAACGGATTCTACTCTTCTGCAGTCCCCTATCAACGACGGCGACCAGACGCTGGGGCAAAAAGTTAATCTTGGAACAATCACCGTTTTAAACAGTTTCAGCTGAAGATTTTGGGTTTTTACTCTGAGACATCTAGACATCAACCCACAACCACTTCTTGATTTAGCTACAATCCTTGTAATGTGTTCTTTAAAAGTTAAATTACTGTCCATGATGACTCCCAAGTCTCTGACCGTTGGTTGATGCTCAATTTCGTTCCCATCTATGTAGTATTTGAAACCAGGGTTGAGACGCGATTGAATATGCAAGCAAACAGTTTTGTTTACAGAGAGTTTGAGCTTGTTTCTTTGCATCCAATCATTTATAGCATCTATGTCCTCCTGAAGTAGGGAGCGGTCGTAGTCAGACGACACTTCTTTATATAACTTAACGTCGTCAGCGTAGATAAACATCTTGCTGTGTTTTATCACTGATGGGAGGTCATTTATGAATAGCGCAAAAAGGATAGGTCCCAAGACTGAACCCTGAGGAACTCCTGAAGTCACCCTACACGATTTTGACCGCATTCTACCTACATTAACTGTTTGTGAACGCTCGCGGAGGTAAGCGCCAACCCATTGAATCAAAACTTCATCAAATCCAAAGGTGCCCAGTTTCTCTAGAAGAATTTTGTGATTCACTGTGTCGAAAGCTTTAGAAATATCTAGATAAATGACATCAACTGGATAATTACAATCCCAACTACGTGTCCAATCATTCAAGCAGCATAATAGCTGTATTTCAACGCTACGCCCAGGGAGAAAGCCGAACTGAAATGGCGACAGTACCGAATTTTCAACACAAAATTTTAAAATTCTATCCTTCAATAGGCCCTCGAAGACTTTGCACAAATTGGATGTCAATGACACAGGGCGGTAATCCACAAGGTTTGGACTACGTTCCTTTTTGGGAATTGGTTGAACGATCGCGGATCTCCAATTTGGCGGAACATCCGACAAGAAGAGCGACGCATTGAATATCGAAGCTAAAGGCTCGGCCAAAAAACAGCCAATTTTTTCAAGAAGATACCTGGGATTGCGTCTGGGCCAACTGATGATTTATTCTTTAGTCGTCTAAGTGAGTTGAAGACCTCCCTTTCGGTAAAATGACGGAGTGTGCTACGCGTGGCAATACTATCCAATCGGGTGTTATCGTGAGTCTCGCTCTCTTCAAAAATCGAGCTAAAAAACTCACTGAACCCATCAGCCTTCTCCTTATCTGTAAACAAATGCGTTCCGTTCTTGTCCATTAACACTGGAAGAGTGTTATTGTCAGAGAACTTACTCTTTACGTAAGTCCAAAATTTTTTTGGATCGGGGCTCGATAGTGCAGATTTTTCGGCCAGATATGCTTCGCGGCGTCTTCGTTTGTTAATCAACTTATTTACAGCTCTGAGTGACAAGAACTGGTTTATGTTTCTTTTGGAAGGGTTTTTAAACCGTTTTTTTAATCTCATCTGAGTATTCAGGAGCCGTTGAAGAGCTGGGCTCCAGGTTTGCTGTCTGCCTGATCGATTGGATATTCTAGCGATTGGAACAAAAGAGCGTATGAGGAAACGACAAGTTTCTTCGAACTTCCTTCCAGCACATGGAAGTTGCATCCGGACAATTCCTGAAAAACAGGGACCAACTACCCAGTACATTTTCGTCTTGCTCATTTTGCGGATCTGGTGAAATTTGCGACGTCAGGAAATGACGCAAATCATCCCAGTTGGTTTTTTTGAAGTCCCGAAATCGTGTCATATGGGACTTCTTACTCGGACAAATAGTGAGTGCAGAAATGAGTCTAATAGATTGATGGTCGCTGAACGAATCATCCGGTCCAAAGGGGCTTGCCAACTCCAAATGGTCCACAAAACATTTCGACGACAAAAAAACGAGATCCAAAAAGTTTCGTCCTCTCGTCGGTTTATCTACTACTTGCTCTAACCCTAAGTCTGCCATAAAGTTCACAAATTCTCGACTAACCTTGGAAATGTTGGTTCTCAAGTTGGTATCCCAAAACACATCGGGAAAGTTAAAATCCCCGAAAATAAACGCTCCTAAACCAACTTCAGATTGAATTCGGAGTGTCTCCAAGAACAGGTTCCAGGAATTTCCCCCCAAAGTAATCAATCGTGGTGGACGATACATTATTCCCAAGCCAAAGCACTTCTTATTGATAAAAAATTTGAGACTGAGAAATTCAAAATCTGCACACGTGTGAGTTTTAGCTATATCCAAAGTCGCATTAATCCCAATTGGCACTAAACATAAGATCCCACCACCTCGAGTTCCCGTCATCCGATCTAATCGAAACACTTGGAAATCTCCATTTTTACTTAAAATTGCGTCAGAAACCGTTGAGTCAAACCACGTTTCCACAAAGATGTATATTATAGATTTGCTATCCACATCAGTCAACCACTCCAAAGCCTCCCGTCTACCCGAAGAGAGTAGCGACCTTGCGTTACAGAAATAGAAAGACAATTTTTTATTTTCACTTCCCAGTAACGGTCTGTTTCCATTCACGCCAACAAGAGAGCCGCGGACCTAACCCTGCCCATCGGGGACTGGACCAGATTGTGACAGCTCGCGATCCATCCTGTCAGTGAGACCGATGTCGAAGGGGTAAGAATAGAACTGCATGCGCCAACCGGATCCAGAACTGTTGGGCACCCTCTCGTAGATGGCGTGCGCATCAGTCCCGGATCCCCTCAGCACAAACGTCCTACCCCTCCCCCTGAATCGCTCACGAACATGATGGAGCACGTCCCTAGCACGAAAGTCAATCACCCGCTGAACATGGGTCAGATCCGCTCGAACAAAGCACTTAGCTGTCTGCTGTGATCGTCCTGCGTTCAGCGCCGCTGCTGCGTCCTTGCCCATCAACAGCTCCTTTGTGCGCCCCTCATCGTCAATCAACACCTTGAGCGGACGAGGTCGAGTGCGGCGACCACCAGAACGCGTCGCGTCAGCAAATGTGGCAACGGAGCCCATCCGAAAACATTCGCGCACCGACGTCGGCGCTCCGCCCAGCTGCGCCACCAAAGCTCTGACCGCCGCCAGTTCCGGATTGAGTTCCGGGTCACCGCGACTTGCCTCAGTTGCTGTGAACGGCGGCTGCTCTTCTTGCAGGTTCTCAATGACGCAATTGTTTTTCTTTTTCTGCCGCTGCGTCACTTCATCCTGTGTCGCGAAGTCACGGCGAGCCGCTTGGTCGATGTTGAAGAATTCTTGAGTGTCAGGGGGCAGCGCAGCCAAATGCGCCGGTGGCCGGCCGTACGAAGGGTCGATTGTCGATTCATCCGGAGTTTTGCCCGAGTTCTGTTGCCACTCTTTCAGTTCCCGAAGCAAAGTCGCATTTTCTTCACGCTGCTGCTTCATTTCTTCAAGTAGTTTTGTCACGAGATCAACCAGTCGCAATAAAGTTTGATTCACATTTGCAGATTCAGAATCCGGGTTTTTGTTTTCAGGATTTTTATTCGGCATTATTTTCGATTGTTTTGTCGTTTTCGAATTATCTGGACTGAATGCCACTGCAGGCGCTCGTTTTCGTTCTGATTTTCGCGTTGACGACATGCGCTATCCGATAAATCTGGAATATATGAGGCACCGCAAAGTCGGGCCTCAAGAATCTGGGTAAAAACCTGGCTTTGGCTTTGGTTTAGTAATGTAGGCAAAGCCATTTTTTTTATTAAAAATTTTTGAAATTTTTTCTTTAATGTGCCGTGCCCTGAAAATGCCGTTTTTGGCATAATTTTTCGAAAGTTCAACAAAAATTTTCTTTGACTTTACCTTTGTCACTTAGTCTTCAACGCTGCAGGTGGTATTCTGGATTGATTTATCGACTGTTTTTAGCCTTGGTGAGTGATGATCGACTCGCGCATTGAAGTACTTGAGCGTCGCAAAGGCTAGTTCAACAAATTCCGATGCCGCTAAGGTGAGATAGAAGCAGAGAACTCACATTTACGCATCGTTTTTCAGGATCTCGAAAGGTCGAAATTGCACTGTCTGCCACTGCAAGCGTAACTTCGTTGGTTGCTCGTTGCTGTTTCGCCTCGTGTCGTCAGCATGATCACACCGGTTTGTTGTTGAACTTGTTTCCGTGTTATTTGAGGTGAATTGAGAGGCAAAACACGAGACGTGATGTCGTCGGTGGGAAAATGGGGTCGCCGAAACCAAGTCTGAAATTTTCACCCTCCTCCCATATGAGTGGGGGTCATATGGTAAGTCGGTGGCTCCTCAGATGGTGATATTCGGACTCCCTGAAAAATTCTGAACAACTTTCATTTAAAAAAAATTAAAAAGAATTTTTTTTTAAAAGAAAAATAGAAAATTTTTTTTTCTTGACATCTGTAGGTGTACCCCCCTTCCGATTTGTATACATACTTAAAAGTGATTTTTTGATTTCTGATCAGTGGTTGCTTGCAATGAGTCGTTGTAGGTTCCTAATCCTAAACCTAATCCTAATCCTAAGCCAAGCCTTTTTTATAACGTGAAGCTTCATAAGTCACGGAATGGGAATGAGAGAATGTGAAATCCGAATCCAATAAGACAAAACTCAGCCCACTTGCACCAATTCACGCAGGTGTGTGTTCAATTGCGGCTCAGTAATTGCGACCTGAAGAGTTGCAGCCCGCTCATTGCGGCCCGTTCGATTGCGGCCCGGAGAATTCGGGCTCGGACAATTCCGGCCTGGCGATGTTTTACGAGCAATAGTAAACCACCTGTACCGTTTTTCGTGATCTTCGATGAATCCAAAATCAAACAAATCACGGCAAAACAGTTTTTTCAAAAACTCACGTTTCCGAAGAGCCTTTATGTAAAAGGCTTGGCTTAGGAGACCTACAACAACTTTGCTTAGTTTTGGGATTGGATTTGGCTGAAGTTTATTTTCTTTTTTTAATCATTTTAAAATCGTTAATTGTGGAATGCGAAAAAAAAATCAATCCTCCCAACTCCCAGCAGTTTATTGGTCGTTCTGGGGAAAATTCGCCGGGTCGGAATCGTCCGGACCGGAAATATTCGGGCTGGAATCGTCCGGGCCCGAAATATTTGGGCCGGAATCGAACGGGGCGCAACTCTTCGGGCCAGAGGCCGCAATGATACCAAGAAAAACGGGCAAAGAAGAAGAAACCAGTAAAGAGCGTGAAGTTAACTTTAATTAACGCCCTATATATTTTGTGACTTATGTAGGCCAACCTTTTTATAAGGTGAAAATGATCAATTTAGTTTTTGCATTTTTTTCTTTCCTGTGTTAAAGGGCAGGGGCCACCGCTACTGCACATGCACCTGTTTTAATAATGATGCATTACGCCCCCCCTTCCACCCCCCTCGTCTTCGGTACTGCCCCCGCCCACGGTACTGAGCTTACCATTTCCGATGCAGATAAGGTGACGATTCGCCTCGCAAGTCGCAATCTAAATTTGAGCGTCCGAGCTGCTCCGTTTGCAAGCGCTACGTTCTCCGGTTTTTTTTATTTATTTGTACGCGCGCCGGTTCTGGAAACCCGAAGATACCAAACCAAAACCGGTTGCAGGTTGCTGTTTCGTGTCCTGCGGCTCCTGCCGGCGCGACACATCATCAGAATTGATCGAATTTCAACAAGCCGGTATGTGTATTTTCACTTGGGCTGGGGGACAATTAGTGGCGTTATGGGGGTCAAAACACAAGAAGAGGCATGGTAACGGTTTGGAAAAGGGGTAAATGAGGTCACCCAAACAAAATCTGGAAAGTTCCGCCATACGGGAGTCATTCGGGCGGGAGACGATTGCACATCAAATGTGGTTCTTCGAACTCCCTGGTTGATTTAGCACAACTTTGATTTTTGAAAATTTTTTTTTTGACATTTCAGGAACATTTTCTGCCCGTGCACCCCCCCCCCTCACCGAGAAGGCACCTGACACCCCTTCTAAAATTAGGCAAACACCCCCCTCTCTTTCTCACCCGAGGTAGAGATGTCAAGAAAAAAAAAAATTTCTATTTTTTTTCTTTTTAAAAAAAAATTTTTTTTTACACAAAATTTTTTTTTTAAAAATGAAAGTTGTTCAGAATTTTTCAGGGAGTCCGAATATCACCATCTGAGGAGCCACCGACTTACCATATGACCCCCACTCATATGGGAGGAGGGTGAAAATTTCAGACTTGGTTTCGGCGACCCCATTTTCCCACCGACGACATCACGTCTCGTGTTTTGCCTCTCAATTCACCTCAAATAACATGGAAACAAGTTCCACAACAAACCGGTGTGATCACGCTGACGACACGAGGCGAAACAGCAACGAGCAACCAACGAAGTTACGCTTGCAGTGGCAGACAGTGCAATTTCCACCTTTCGAGATCCTGAAAAACGATGCGTAAATGTGAGTTCTCTGCTTCTATCTCACCTTAGCGACATCGGAATTTGTTGAACTAGCCTTTGCGACGCTCAAGTACTTCAATGCGCGAGTCGATCATCACTCACCAAGGCTGAAAACAGTCGATAAATCAATCCAGAATACCACCTGCAGCGTTGAAGACTAAGTGACAAGGTAAAGTCAAAGAAAATTTTTGTTGAACTTTCGAAAAATTATGCCAAAAACGGCATTTTCAGGGCACATTAAAGAAAAAATTTCAAAAATTTTTAATAAAAAAAATAAAAAAATGCTCTTTTTTTTACTTTTTTTTAAAAAAAATTAAAAAAAATTTTTTTTTTTGACCCTTACATCTCTAACCCGAGGTCCCGCTTTCGCTACTGATCAAAAGTCTGTTTTTTTTCAATTTCAGGTTGTCCGGTCATTATTCGTCTCGAACGTTTTTTTCATTATGGATGATTACACGGACTCGCCAAAGAGTTTCCGAATGCGGTTCACCTTTACGGTGCCGATGGTGAAACGAAAATACGCAAAACTCTGGCCGACCGAAACCAAGGACCAAATTGCACTGACCACCGCGTTCGTGCTGCCGCCCGTCGTCGCGCTATTCGAGGCTGGTCTCGCGGGTTTTTCGGCAGTTTGCTGGTTTGGTTTGTCTGGATATTCCTAAATGTGTGCTTCCGATTGATTGGAAAGAACCGTTAAGGCACGAAGAGGGTTGATGATGGTTTGATTTGAGTCCGAGGTAGACGTTTTTCAGTCATTCCGTTCGGTTCTGTTCAAATTTTTCTGTTGAAAAACTTCAGTTTTTCGGTTTTTTTGCAGCTGTTCATCGTTGCTCCATTCAATCAGACCGAGTATCTTTGGCCGAACGTTTGCTTCATGCTGTTTTTGGCGGTGAACTTTTACGGGAATTTATTCAAGTTGATGACGGTTGATCCGTCCGGAGGCAAGGATGCGTTGCCTTCGGTGTTGCCTCCGGGCTATCGCTTTTGCAGGTCTGCTTTAGAATTTTTACAAAGGCATTCTTTGCTGACTTCTGTTCGGACTTTTTTCGTGCGCAGTTTGTGCTTCTGTTTTTTCTTTAAAAAATGATCATTTTTAAAAGTTTTCAAAAGCGTGCTCTGCTGTACCGTTTCCGTGCAGTACACTCCATCATCATTCAATTTTTTTGGGTTTTCGTGTGTTTTTCAGTTTTATAAAACTTAGCAGTCCAATAGTGCTACACCACTCAACAAAATTTCAATTTCTTCACATCATGTTGAAGCACAAACATTGGTGAATCAGTTTAGGTCAAAAAAAGATATACTACAATGGGTTATTATTTCATTCAGAAGTTCAGTGGTGTTCAGGACTATTGAGCTTTTATAAAACTGGTCGCAGTTCCCTTACGTGGTGGTTCACGTGTTTTGAACTTACAACGACATGACAGCCATCGTGTGCTTGTCCAGTCGATTTGGATAAACCATTGTCCAGTTGAACTGCAGAGTGAGATTGCTTGCATTCAGCATTCACAACTCTAACACTTCCACCAACTTTGTTGTTTTTTTGTCGCAGCATGTGCCAGCTGAACTCGCCGCCGCGCGCTTATCACTGTCCGGTGTGCAACACGTGCGTCTGGAAGCGCGATCACCATTGTTCGTTTGCCGGCACCTGCGTCGGCTACTTCAATCAGCGGTATTACGTGCTCGCGGCCGTTTACGGCATGCTGGCGGCAATTTACGCCACCTGGTGCGTTAGCGCGTTTCAGTCGCAGCTTTGGTTTTGGGATTTTTTTTGCGATTCGGTTAACGCGATCCGACAAAGCTCGACTGTAGTTTATAGAACGTGTTCTGAAATACGCGTTGCAGTTCTGGTTGTTGATTGTGCCTAAAACTAGCTTTTTTTGTTGAAAATTTGCATTGTGGGCTGTGGGATCATCAATCAATTGAAAACGTTCAGTTATTCTAAAACATTCAGTGATTCAGAAATTAGCGGCATTCACGAAAACAGTATTTATTTAGTGACGCATAGCTACGTTGCGTCACTGAATGTTTCTTCATGAACGCCACTTTGCTGTTTTGTTTCTCTTGTGCAAGGTGGCACGCGGACTATGTCGGCTGGATGCTCGACGGTTTCACACCAGCGACTATTTGGTGCATGATCATTCCGCATGTGGCATTCATCCTGCGTTTTCTGTCGATCGGCCAATTCCTCGTCGTTGCAATGTTCATGGGCACTCTGTGCATCATGGCGCTGTGCGCCTATCTTGCTGGTAAGTCTGTTATTGACTTTGAGTTGTTTTCGGTATGGGGATGGGAACATAGACGGAGACACTTAATGCTCTGGAAAATTTTGTGTGATATTGTTGTGTCGTGAACAGTTCGCTAAAGGGGCATTCATGAAGAAGTATTTAGTGACGTACAGCTATGCGTCACTAAATACCGCTTTATTTTGCCATAGCGAGCGCGTGTGGACTATGACAATGTATGACAGCAAGACTAAATGCTCAAGTGTCGGTCAGTTAACAGTGAATTACCACAGTTGACGCAGTTTGAGATTGTTTCAATTCTGTTTTCTGCACAGGCGCCCAGTTCTTCTGTATCCTGCGCGGTCAGACGCGAGTGGAATACCTGCTGAACATCAGCGTCTACGACCTCGGCCCAATCGGCAATCTGTACGAGGTGTTCGGCGCACGCTGGTTGGCGGCCGTGCTGGTGCCGTTCGTGACGTCGCCGTTGCCGGGCACTGGCGTCACGTTCCACAGTCGTCTGGAGCAGCACGTCGCTGACAGCACCAAGAACATGTGAACGCGCAGTTCCTATTTTTTCAGGTTCTGCGACTCGGTGCGTGGGGAAACTGGTTCGTACGTTATGCGGCAATTCAAATTAGTCAGAACGACCCGGTCGTGTTTTGGCGACTCGGGTCGCTATACCAATTTTGAATTCCCACGTAATGCGTGACTGGGTTTACTTACTGATCTGTGCGCGCCATTGAGTCGCAGAACTATAATGAAAGATGATGCCAATTTTAGTCAAATTTTAACCCAAAAACTGATGATTGGTGTGCTGTTCTTGTGGATTGTTTTGTTTGCTTTTCTTTTCAATCAGTTTTCGCGCATTTCTTTGTTTGACATTGATTGCTTCTTGTTTGTGTGGCTCGCGCGTTTTCTCGTTCCACTGTCAGTCACTGTTTCCTTCTGTAGCTTTCTTAAAATTGAAAAAGCTTGTAGAAAATGACACGATTGTACAAAATAATTCGTGACAACAGTTTTTTGTTTACAGTGCCTATATTGTCTTCAGCAATTTCTAGTTGCCCTTTGGAATTCCAGCATTATTTACAACAACTTGCCGTATTTTCAACGGTCTGAGTTAGTTTTGTACACATTCTTTTGATGGTAAAGTCTCCCATCACACGAGCGAACCGATTTGAGCTTGAACTGAAACTACTTAAATCAAGGTATTATGTGCAGTATATATATTTTTTTTCATTTTTAGTTTGTTTAAAGTGTTTATGACCTATTTTTTTAAACGTGTCCCACTGAAATGACGTCATGTGCCGCCAAACATGCGCTTGCCGTTCACAGAAAACTAGATTTTCTGTTTAGCCGATTTCTTCCCGTAAAAAATGGTGAATGTCTAATCAGTCACACCGCCTGTACCTTGACAAACGGGTGTTTTTAAAGCAAATGACGTCATTTTAGTCCGGACACGTTTGAATAAATCCACAATACCTATTTTTGTGTCGCTGTTGTGCTGCAAGCAATGATTATGATCTTGCTTTTCCCCAATCAATTGGTCTGTTGTTATCAATTTTTCTCGACTTGTCTTTACTTTCTAGTTGTTTTCACACGTTTTCCTAGTCGTTTGTTTTGTGCTGCTTCTTGATGCAAAGTTTATTTATTAACAAATTGTTTGTTGCTCCAAGTAACGTGATTTCGAAGCTATTCGGAAGAAAATTTGCGTTTTTGGCTATTTTTGTGCATAATGCTGGTAACTTAAGATGTTTTGCTAGATTTTTTGTTAAAAAAGTTGTTTTAACTATTGTGGTTCACTTCTCTACAATTTACCACCTCATTTTGTCGTTAAAGCGCATTTAACAGTTTATTTAGCAGTTTTTTTTAAAGTGAAACAGTTTATTCAAAAATGAAACGTAATAAAAACTGGAATGCCGTGCGCGTGCAACGGGTGCATACTTCGGATTGAAACTCGGACTAACTAATTCGCGTTCCTTGCGCGCATCATACCTTGGTTGTCATCGATTGATTGCCGTACATGTGAGGTCTTGTGTTGTTTCACACAACCGTTCATACCTGGCGTGCGTCTGCATACGTCCGGTATAAACGGACCTTAACACGAGACCTAAAGTGGCCTGCCGTGTGCCGTCGTCCGTCAAACGTCCGTATGAACAGGCCTTCATGCAAAACACCTCTGTATCAACCTCAGCAAGACTCCTGAGTTGCTGAGCGTCCACGCCAGTATTGTTCAGCTCGAGTGCCAAGATGACGTCACTGAGTCGCCAACTGCAGCAGCTGGCAGCGCCGCAGACGCAGCTGTACGCCGGCGACAGGAAACGGGCGTCGTTGTTGTTTGACGCAGCGCACGCGGCGACGCTCGATCGAAAGACCGTGCACGCCATCGGTGCGTTGCTTGGTTGATTCGTCATCGGTGTCCGTGTCTCAGCTTAAAGTAGTTTTCCTTTATTGGAGAGCGGAGAGCTTTCTTTATTCGTGCAAAATACAGTGAATGATTGATTGGCGTGGTGGCTTTCATCTGCACGCGCGCGTGACCTGTTCCTGGTCATATGACAGTTCGATTGGTTGTGTTTCTGTTTCAAGTCATGTTCGAATACAAATACACAACACTGTCGACCGATAAGCATATATCATCGCAGTAAATGATAGTTTGCGGTGGATGTTTCGTGAGAAGAAGATGGCTGGTGACAAAAACCCACGACTCACTTGATTTCTGCCACTGTTTTGCAAGCTGAAACTGGATGGCACTGACACACGAAATCGGAGACTGATACCATGAACGATATGTGATCAGATTGCTCTGCGTGTTGATCGGCTGCATTTCAACGTCACGCGAAAAAATGCTTCGGTCAACCTTGTCACGGAAAAAAATTATGTTTCTCATTTTCTCCACCACCAGTTTTCTCCAATCGGTCGTGTTGACGCGGTCGTAGGGACTCGGTCCACTCAACCAGTTCTGAATTCCCGCGTCGTTTAATGCTTAAAACTGCAGTCCCATTATTGTCGCATCGCACAGCCGAAAATGGCCACATAAAGTTGATGATGGGCGATTACTGTAATTATTTCGTGTGTGATCCTATATAATGTGATACTTTTCCGTGTAATGTCCGTTGTTCTCCAGTCCACTAAATCGCCACTCTCTCGCTACTTGAAGTCTAATAGCAGGCGTCGACGGTCTGACGGAACTGATCGATCTGGACGAGTCCTTTGCCGAGTTTCGCGAGTCGCTTTTCGCCGAGACGTCCATCAACGTCGAACGGGCCGTTCTGTCGAAAGCAGCGAACGCGCAACTCGACCTGCACTTGACGCGCTTCCTCTATCGGATCGTGCCGTTGGTGCTGCTGCAGCCGACGCAGAAGGCGCTCGAGTGGCTGATCGTGCGGTTGGTGGCGGTGGTGGTTTTTGGGAGCAGCGCAAACCGAATCAGTCGGTCGGGAATTGACTCGTAAATTTCGACGCGGAAATTGTTGCTGTCTTTGACGCTGGATGTGATGATGAAATCGTTTCACTTCTAGACATAGTCTAATTGGTTCAAAATCGTATGCAGTTAGCTGATCGGTTTTGTCGACCACCGTGATGAATGCATTCTGTGCGGTCGTTGACTCCGCCACCATAGCAATGCCTGCATCACGTGGTCGCCAACCAATTGGCCGATTAAGTATGATACAGAAATAGACTGTGGATGACAGAGCAATGTTTCCGGATAGGTTCGGCATGTTCAAAACGTACCAAAAAACTGTGCGATTGATTGTTTTCTATTTCTAGCTATCACATCGAGCAGTACAACAAGTCAACGTTGCTTCGTGTTTTTCTGGCCTACTACGACACGAACATCTTTGTTCGCCTGTTGCAAATCATTTCGATCGACGAATACGATCGCCAGTGGGGCTGGCTTCTGGATGCGAAACGCACCGCGACGCCGTTGACTCGCTCGACGCTCATTGTGCATTGTCGCAAAAATCACTCGTTTCTGGTGTCCTTGTATCAGCTGGTGGACACCGCTGCTGAGGTTGAGTATGTTTGGTGGAACCGGTCACTTTTACCGGCAGAATGTAGAGCTCGACGAAAGAGGAACGGACGAGACCGGAGTTGCACGGAAACATGTTTAGCTCAGCCACAAATGGGGCTCGATGCATTCGGTCTTCTGACTGTAATTCACAGTGCATGCTCTCATGCTCTCTGTGTTCTGTGAAAAAAAGCGTGACAGGTATAAACAAACTCATTTTATTGTGGTGGAGCTGCAATGTTTAGATTCTGTTTGTTCATTGTTGGCCTTTCAATTTGAGAAAACTCGGTCAGGCCCGCTTCACGATCTACCAACCAATTTCGTATTTTTAAAATGAAGAATTGAGCAGGGCTGACGAGACAGACTTTGTTTTCAAGTTCCGCGAGACGAGACAAGTGGCGAGCCGTCTCGCGGCCGCTCTAGAACAGCATAAATGCAGATAAGCAAATCGTGAAAGCAATTAATCCAAGCGCAGTCAATCGTGGCCAATTTGCGTGTTCCCGCATTCGCAAGTCACCCGCAGCCAATCAGCGGATTGTGCATAGTTTTCATCTCCATTGTCAATGCCAAAATCGTGCGATTTCAGCAATACGAGCTATTCGCCAATGCTGATCACCGTTTGCGCGTGGTGTGCACCTTTGTGACATCCGTGCTGGTCGGGGTGCTTGAGGACGCGAAATGCATCGACAACGACCTGCTGGCGAGATTGGTGCCGCATCTCGCGTCAGGACTTCGGTTGGTCGAATTTGAAACCTGTCACTTTTTTCGCACAATACAAAGCATGCGATACTTTGGATCACAGTTAAGGTGAACGAATATATCGGGTTTTTGGTTGACAATTAGACACATCTCATTTTCTTGAAACTTTGATACCGTTCGTTCTTCTTTCGCAAGCTCTGTAAAAGTGACAGATTTGAACAAACATACTTTGATTTGATACAAACATACATAATTTGATTATTAAGACTTTGACGATGGTGAACTGAATCAATCAGTGCACACTGTTGTTGTTGTTGTTGTGGTTCTTTTGAGAGAGAAAAACAATCGGAAAGCGCTACAGTCCAGCTACAGCGTAGTCTTTGAAAATCTAACACGTTGATTGGCTGCATTTAACTGGCTGGCCAATCAGTGAGTTGCTTCTGACTTACAGTTTAGCTGTACACTAGCATGTCGACTTTCACGATTCCCTTTATCACCTGCAGCAACCACTATCCATCAGTGTCCTGTTCAGCTGCGATGGTTCTGTGCCAGTTGGTCGCCGTCAGCACATTGACAGCCGACGTTATCGAGGCGCTGCTGAAAATACTGTTCTCGGTTCGTTCTCACAAAACTTCTAGAAAGTATGATGAATAGTTTCCAAACAGGAGCGTATAACATCGGCGTTTTGTTTCAGACGGTGCGACGTGCTGGTGGTGATACGAATGTCAAAAAGGAAACATCACACGTGATGCTGATGACACTGGTTGTGTTGTGTCAACGTCAGCGGCCTGCGGTGTTGCCAGTCAGGTTGGTTTGGCTGGTTTTGGCGTTGTCGTCAGAGTCAGAACAGACATCCCTCATAAACAATTTGCTGCTTTTTGTGCAAACTGGCGAAAGGCCAGTTCATACTGACGTATGCTGACGTACGTCAAAGGCACGTCTCCATGGACGGCAATATGCAATAACACGAGACCGGACGTGACGTGACGTGTCGTGCCTCTAAATAAATACGCCTGTCTGTATGTACGCTATTTTGCTAAAACAAGACATTTGACCTAACGTGACGTGACGCAGCGTATCCGCACACGTCCGTGTAAATGGACATTTGCCAGTTTCAGCCACAACAACACGCCTGCATAACAATCCACTTTCAGCTCCACACTGAAACTAGCCCGGACCCCGTCGGAGTTCCTGTCCGGTCTGCATGATCTGGACCAGATCACGGACGTGAGCGACCTGGTCGTCCCCATGTGTGCACTGTTGCTACGGGCGTCACTTGACGGTCAACACTCAGCCAAGCACAGCGAACTTTATGCGGGCACGTTTGCTGCGCTCGCGCAGATGAACGTCGGTGAACAAGGCGCACGACTGTTGTGCAGGTGAACAAGAGCCCTTTTAGAGTGAAACGTAAACGATGTGTCTTCCGGTCAATTTTCAGTCACCAAGTTAAGAAAAGCAGTATTTTACACTTTACACGTGATGTTTTTGCAAACCGCTGTTGACTGAAACACTGAATGCAGTCTATCATACGCAAATAGCTGATTGGTTGGTGGTCACGACATACTGTCGTGATGCTGATGCTGCTGATGTACTGATGTCACGACATGCTGATTGTGTATGGTACAGAAATAGACTGTAAATGAGACAACTTTTTAGGGCAAATGTTGGTTGGATGCATTTGGATCTCATATGTATCTTTTCCTTCATGTCTCGTCACATTCGGAAAGCCAAACAAAACAACAATACTTCGTTTCGAGTGTTTTTAAACACTAGCTCATCCATGTACCTGCATACCTAAACTCCTTCAACGTGCTACTACAAGTCAACATGAATGGGTCTTAACGATACGTCTGAAAACGACGTTACAGTATTTTTGTTTGTTGCGGCAAATTGTACTTTTGTTTTTCTCCCAAATGTCACCGAAACTCATCGTTCCAGCGAGATCTTCACTTTTTACGGCGAGCTGTCGTCAACGGGGAAACGGGCGTTCAGTGAATCAGTCGGTGCTGCCGTGCGACATCTGTGCACTAGGTTTGCTTTTATTGATTCGCCAATTTATCGGTTTCACCTTTACTTTAATGGTGCTACCATCGAACTCGAAATTATAGACTATCAGCTGATTGGTTTGTGAACACGTGGACGTGATGTATGCTTTCTGTGCAGACAGTCTCTGCCTCCACTGCAATGTCCACGTGCATGCCCAGCAAAAGCATGCATCACGTGATCACCGATCAATCAGCTGATGGCCTATAATTTAGAGTTCGGCTGTGCATTGTTCAGCAATTCTAACAATCTTCCAGATATCCATCAGCGTTTGATCAATTTACGAATAGAACAATTCAACAACAGACGTTATGGGCTTCATTCCTGGAGCACTGCAGTATAAAAGAGCATGAAGTGAGTTGAGATTTTCCCCAATTTTGAGTGAGCCACGTCATTGATGAGGCTATCCCTCTTTTGCATCTGTTGTTGGCCAGGCGGAAAATTCAGAAAAACTTTATGCAATTTGGATGATTACAATTGCGAAACGGCTCAGAAGTGGTCTGGATTTTTAAAAATTCGTTGGTTTATCTTTCCGTTTTCAGCTAGGAATTCCCACTACCAGCGTTTCGGACGTTTTGTCGACTGCAGACACCGAATCGCCGAGAAAGAAGCGCCGAAAGAAAGAATTGAAGCAACAACCAGCGGTTGGTAATTAAAATGAAGCATTCACACTTTAATGACCATTGAAGTCTGCGTTTTTACAATTCAAAAGCTAGCTCCGTGTGACATGTTCAACTGTTGTATGCGTTTGACACTTTGAATTTGCAGGTGGAACTGTGGCTGGAGAATGAAGACGATGAGTTGGTTGAACTGCATGGTGACATCGTTGACTTGCTGAGTGAGGCTGTCGCGCAGCACAACGTGCACGGCTGTATAGCGCCATTGAGACATGTTCGTTTGTTGATGAAACTTTAATCAGTTGTCCCATTTATGGTCGTGCAGTTGTTTGATTATGATCCCTGTGCAAGCTTATGCCATTGTGCGTTCTATTGTTGGAAAGTTTTTTTGGCCAGTTTTTACGGAAGGGGCTTCAAGTGCAGCCAATCAGCGGACTGTCAAACAAAACAGGCCTATCACCTTGTACATTCAACTGCAGCTCTCGGCCGCCTACGTGAAGAAACTGAGCGAGAAAAAAGCGTTCGAGTTAGCTGAAACATTGCTCGAATTATTCCGCCATCCCGATTGGGCCAGCTCAACGGTGACCGGCTTGGCAAAGACACATCTACAGAGTGTAGGGCATTTCGGCAGTTTTTTTATTAGCTTCCTTAAGTTCTTCTGGTTTATTAGTTTGTGATGTGTTGCTCAATCGAGCTTCCGTTCAGTTGCCGTTCACGCCACTGGTGTTCAGTTCGATGCTCGCTGGGCGAAACCTCGACAATGACGCGGTTGTTCAGCTTAGGTTTGCTCCAAGACTAGCCGTTCCGAGTTTATTTTCATTTTTTGGGCAATGTACCCAACTGCGGTTAGTTTGTAATTTTGCATTACTTTGTACATCTTGTCCATGCACTTCAGTGCTAAATAAAACTGAGCTGAACTGAATAATTTCGAATGATAACTGAATGCAATATTTTCTGTTGAATCAAGTATCTATCGAGGGGATTTTTGGATGAAAAACACGTGGAATCACGGCGCCAACCAAGAGAAACATGTCGTTTTCTGTCAGCTCACTTCGAGTCGACTCCGAAGAAAACTGGCAGCGAATTAGTGCGGTGCTCGAAAGCGCCTTCGGTCGGTCGTCGCTGCCGTACGACGCCTCGTTGATGCAAATGCTGTTCTCGGTGCTGGAGTGGTTGGTTTGCTTGGGTTGACTGCTTTTGCTGTTGTTTGTTTTGCTACGTTTTGCACATACAAACACTCCTTTTCAGGTTTTTAACGTTTGATTATCAGTTTTTGACGCATTCAAATGTCAGTTCCACCGAGCTCTGTGTTTCGCAGTTCACTCGACGAGAACGGGCCAAAGGAAAGCAGCGAAGCAAACTACCGACTCCAGTTGATCGTTGGCGCGCTTGCGCAATGCGTCGCGTCGAAATCGGAGGACAGTTCTGCTGAAGGTCACTTG
This sequence comes from Theristus sp. LFF4_11, assembly GCA_030248135.1. Classification (NCBI taxonomy): domain Eukaryota; kingdom Metazoa; phylum Nematoda; class Chromadorea; order Monhysterida; family Xyalidae; genus Theristus; species Theristus sp. LFF4_11. The sequence goes on along the minus strand of JASANC010001223.1, from coordinate 81,303 downwards.
TTGGTTTTTCTAGTTTTTTAAAACATTTCAAATGATAGTATGCTGATAAAGCTGACCGCTAAGGCGCCAACGATAATTTATAAAGTAGGTTTGCTTCAACCTGCCACTTTTTTGGCAGAATACAGTGCATGCAAAACTAACTGAATTTCAGTAAGAATAATGATTGTATCGGGTTTGGTTGAATCAATTACCCCATTTGGCGCCAAGCTAAATATATCTTCTTGCAACTCTGATTGTTTTTTATTTCGTGGGCCCTGTATTCTGCAAACAAGTAACAGGTTTAAACAAACATGCTGTACACCGTGTTTTCCCCTTTTTTGCAGACGCGAACAAGTTCCGCATGGATTTATTGGTGCGTTGCCTGCGTGACGTACGCAGTGGGCGACTGGTGACAGACATTTTGCAATTGGTCGTCGCCGCAACAAGAATGTTCAAGGTTTGACGCGTGGTTGGTGGGAACGTTTTGAATCAACAGTTGATTGCTGGATGGTTTTTGAGTCTTTCCAACGTAGTCACAGTGGAGGTCGTCATGTCCATTCACTCCATTTGTGTGTGTCTTTTTTATTTTCTACTCCACATCATTTCCAGGAGTCAGTTGTGTCGCAAATGATGAGCTTGTTCACGTTCATGGGCTCCGCCTCCGGTGGTTTCGTCGGTGGCGCTGGCCGTGACGACACGCACTCGTTTGCGTTGATGCAGTCAGTGGTCGAGACGGTGCTCACCACGCTCGTTCAGGTTCGTGCCAGCTGCCAGCCAGCGTGATGCTGCTTAGACGTCTGGCGGTTTTTTATCGGTTTTTTATTCAATTAACACCCGCTGATAGTGACGTTTGCTTGTACGGCACGGCACGTCACGTCAGGTCGTCTCGTGTTGTTGCATGCTGGCATCCATGGAGACGCACGTATGTCGACGTACATCAACATGCGTCAGTATGAACTGCCATTAGAATTTTTTCCTCAGGAACATGCCGTTTGTAATTTTCTGTGATTTTGTAATCGAAACCAAAACCAGGTAACCCCGAGCGAGCAACTAGCACAATCACTGGTCGACGTGGTGCGTGTGTTTGCGAGCGCACTGCCGGATGTGCCCGCTCACCGGCAACAGCCTTTACTCAGTGCACTGGCGCATTCCGCACCGGCGGCACATCTCTGGATTGTCGTCGCTGTTGTGCTCGAGCAGCTGGTCGCTCAGTGGAATCGTCTGAGAAGCGCTGATCCAAGCCGATCGCAGGTACACAGTGCCCATGCCCGTTTAAACCTGTCGCTTTTTCCGCGGATTATACTTAGCATGCGAAACTTAGAATTACAGTTAAATAGAATTACAGTATAGAGTTTGCCTGTCTGTACAATTGCAATTTCACCCCCGATGCTTCGTCGTAGGAATCGAGCCAACCGGAAGAGGAGTTGCTCCTGCAACTGGCCGCTGAGTTCAGTGCGTCTGATCAGTTGCACGCTGCCGCGAATCTGTTGGCGTGTCTTGTTTGGCTGGACGATGATGCGACGCCAGTGACGGACGCGCAGAAGAACGCCAACGTTGCACCCGGTTCGTGAATCGGATTTAGTCGGGCTTATTTGGTTGAAAACTCTGTTGTTATATGACAAAATGAATGCAACATGACTCAAAGCGTTTCACCACGCGCGCGGACTCGTGAAAATTTGCGCGATTTCACAGTTCAATGCTTTATTCAACCGGTTCGTGTTTTTATGTCGATTCAAATTCAGCTGATCAGCTGATGGAAAAGATGCAAGCTCAAATGTCAAAAATAATTGTTGAATGGAAACCTCCAATGGGATTCCGAAACGCACACACGTCTCTCTCTGTTGTGTTCCGGATCAGTGAATGTGTCAGACCGCTTGACCATGCGAGTCCCATCGTGCCTTAGCCATCCGTTGTCGCACTGATTTCAACCGATCGTTTCCCTGCGGTTTATTTGCAGTGATTCAACAGTGCGCCTCAGCCGTATTCGACAAATCTGTTCATCATTCGAAACAATGGCGCCATTTTCGTTATCTGCTGGTCGGCTGGCTACTGAACCTGTTGAAGCAAGACGATCTCGTTGTAAAGGTTCATCGTCATAGCATATCATATCAAATGGAACTCGACTGTAGCTGATTCGCTGTGTTTCAATGCGGAACGTTGATTGCGCACAACCGGCATAACACAGCTGATCAGAAGCTTGTCGAATGTTCGGTTGCTTTCATTGACTCGTTCCTTTCCTTGGGTTTCAGTTGGCGAGTTTACCGGATGAGGAGTTGAACGAAGAAATCAGCGGCGTTTGCGAGCGTGTGCTGTGCCTTCTGCTGCTGATGTTGCACGTGGCCTCCACAAATGCAACGGCAGCTTCCAATAACGACGACGATGCCGACCGCCGATACTGGAAAGCCATGCAGCAGCGCAGTGATGCCTGCTTGAAACGGGTACGCTGATTCTTTTGTGACGCTTGGAAACGGGCGTTTCTTTTGCGGGAAGTTCGACTCCGATCAGTTGGTGGTGCATGTTTCATTAAAGTTCAGGTCTGAAGAGCGTGCACATGGTTATAGGCACATACACGCAAGCACACAGACGAGTGCGCGTGCGCTTGCTGTAGCATCGCGCTGGTGTGTGCCTGTGTGTTTGTTTGGGGACACTTATTACCGTTACTGTGTTGTAAACAGGTTGCGCTGATTGCAAACCAGGACTTTGATTGGTTACATAAGAGCTTTTGTACTGGTGGTTGGTCGTGTATGTTTCAATTGAAGATCTACTCCATGGTTAGCATTCGATTACTTTCCTTTGCTGAAACTTATCAACAACTTATAGATTCATGAAGCAGTATTGAATGACCGCAATTCTTGAACACTTTCCTGAATGCTGCTTTGGTGTTATTTTTTTATTGAAACGTTGTTCCAGTTGAAGCAACTGCTACCGAGCACAGTCGGTCTGAATGTGATGATGCGACTGCTACGAGAACGCAGACAAGCGCACAGCGTTCACATGCACTGCATGGATCTGCTGAACGCACGACTCGTGCAGCACCCGTCACCGTTCACACTGCAACATGTGAGTGGCTCGTGTCAAGACCACATACCGTACCCGTAAAGGCCGGTTCATACTCACGTGTGAGTATGCGTGTGCGAATACGGCACGGCACGTCAGGTGTCGTGTTGTAGCGTCCATACCACCGTCCATACATACGGACATATCACTGGCACGTCACGTCACGTCACGTCACGTGTGATTGTCCGCTGTCGTCCGTACGTGCCTTTCGACGTGCCTCGACATACGTCAATATGAACTACGTTGTTGTGGCACTGCAGCTAAAATGCCCGCTTTTGTTGCACCACAGGTTCCCAAATTATGCGAGCTAACCGCACTGATCGGCTGCTTCGTTCGACTTCCACTTGATCACGCTAAACCGAACCCGCCAACGTGGGCGGATCGCGAGCGCACGAGCATCGAGCAAATGCAGAGCGCCGCGTTGACGTTGAAACTGTTGACTCGGCTACTGGCTGGTGCGGTGGTCGACAGCGATGACGAACGTCACGTGTTCCTCGACGTGCTCGGCGATGTGCTGCAACTGCTGAAGGAGCCTGACCACGAGACGATGCCGCCGCCGCTGCAAGGCTGTCTGCTGTTGTTGTTGGGCGAGCTGGTCGGTGCGCTGCGATTGGCGTGTCTGCCGTCGATGGACGTTTTTGTGCCGATCGTGCTGGCGGCGTTCAGTGCCGGTGGTGGCAAACAGTGGTAATGCTGGTTCGGTTTTCGTTGAATTTTGGTTTTGAAAGCCGATTGTTTGTTGTGGCTCTGTACCGACCGGTTTATTAGAAACAAACACGTTCCAAACATCGGTTATTCAGTTGGGGTGTAGAACGGATTGGTGGCTGACCGAATTGATATCGTTTGACTCGTGCGCGCTGATCGATTATGCTGTCCTGATTCAGGCAGCAGTCTCTCAGTTTTAGTAAGCTGTCAACTGTCTTCTATCAACGAGCAGTCGTCATTTTTGCAGTGCCAACGACGAAGCGCTGCTGCTGGACGTCGCCGTCGTGACGTGCACTTTGAAGACGGTCGAAGCGATTCCAGAATTCCTGACCGCTTATTTGCCGCAGTTGATCGGTGCGCTCGCGACACGACGCTCTGTGGACGATGGTGAATAAACATGATGCAACTTTTGAAGGCAACTGCTGATTGGCTGTTTCAGAATCAGACACACAGCATGGTTGATGTCGTCGAATACAGGAGAGCATTTTTTTGCAATGTGTCGCTCGTCCACCGGTTCACAGAAAGCTGAAGCTGCAAACGCCAGTGGTTTGGTGTTGGTGTGAATCCCGCGTGTCTTGTGCACCAGTGCCCTCGCGACACGAGCGGGTGGGACGTGTTCGATATGTTTCAGTTTTCACTTTCAGGAGCAGCGAACAATACAAAGCCGTCAGCACCATTGACTCATCAGTACCAATCAACGATCGACAGTCGATTGAGTGTGATGCAGAAGCGGCTTGCAGCGTTGCCGTCGAGGATTTTGGTTGTGGCGATGGACACGGTGGTGTCCGAGTTGGCTGACCGACCGGTGAGCAGCACTGATTGGCGGTTGGGTGGTGCAGACGGTGGAAACTGCTGCGAATAAAAACAAATATTACTTGACGTTTGTTCATGTAAAATTCGAAACGTGCAGTTTTCTACGAACGGGTGTTATATTTTCTTTTGGTCCTGAGACTCAATGCGCGCAAGATTTGCAGTGCGGTTTCATGCTTGAGGCGGCAATTCAAACTTGGTGATTGGTGAACTGTGAAGGTACCCTGTGGCACGATCAGGTCACTTGGGAAATTTTGAATTGCCGCATCAAACATGAAGCTAATTTCCTTTCTGTAAACGCATTGAGTCGCAGAACCGAAACTAAAGACAGTAATCGTGTTTGTGTTCTTATAAACTTTAAAATTTTTCATCTCAATATCAGCTGGAGCAAAGTGCTGCACTGTCGATTTTGGCGGCTCATTTGAGCGCGAAGCACGCCGACATTTCGACGCATTTGTCCTCAGTCTTATCGTTGCTGCTGCGAGCGTTCGAGATGCGCAGTCGACATTCGAAAAAGGTTGGTTGAGTTTTCGTTCGGTTTGCTGATTTTGGATGCAGTAATTTGGAGACATTCGGCTTTGTGAGTTTTTATCGTTTCACTTTCACAGCGCACAGGCAAAACACTTCTTTTTATGTTTTTGATTGTGTGCTGAAGTGTATTTTCTGTATAATATGCAATCAACTGATTGGTTGGTGACCACGTGATGCGTGCATTGCTGTGCAGGCATTGCTGTAGAGGCGGAGTCCAGACCATTCGCCAACCAATCATCCGATTGTATATGATATAGAACCAGACTGCAGACTGTTGAATTTTACTTTGACACAACACCGGTCGGTCAATCAATCAGTCGCAGCATATCCGCGTGCCAGTGTTCCACCAAAAAAATCAATAGATTTTTTTCATTTATCAGTAAAAGAAAAAAAACTCCGTTGCAGCTGTCACCGAACACGCTCGACTCACTGGAAGACGTGTCGTTGAGCTGCCTGACTGCGATGGCGTTGAAAATGTCGGAGAACGAATTTCGACCGGTGATTTTCGCGCTGATCCAGTGGGCCGAGACGACGGCGGCTATAGAAGACGGTGGAAATGTGCCGGAGACGAACAGGAAAGCGCTGGATGCAGACCGTATGCGCTTGATCACGCTGTACAGGATGGCGGACAGGTGCGCTCATCATTTCAATTTCATTTCCATTTCAACGCAGGAACGCATCCGATGAACCTGCTGACGAGTGTTGTGTGTAGCCTGAATTGTGTGTGTCAGCCGTTGGGAATTGGAATTTATGGTTTGAACAAGACGGTAGTTTGAATTCAGACCAGCAAAGCGAACTTTGAACAAACAACGATAACTTCAATTTCGACTAGCTTTGTTAGCGAACTTTGACCATACAAAAAAACGCTCGTTTCAATTCAGACTGGCTAGCGAACTGCGTGGCCTCTTCGCTTTGTTCGCAGCGCGATTCACGAAACTTGCGCCGATCGTGGTTGAACGATGCAACGTTGCGACCGTCGGTGGGTGACGCTGCGTTTGAAAATGTTGAATGGATGCTGATGGTGATGGCGTTCAAACGACCCGTTGATCTGATCGTTGTTTGAAGCTTGAACTGGTGACAAATCCGATTCAAACTGTCCAAATCAGTCGATAAATTCAAATTCAATTCATTTCGCAGAAAAGTCGAAGCGCCTGTTCCGCGGCAAGTCTGGTTTCGCAACAATGGACCAGTTGTTGCGGATTGTGTTCGATGTTCTCGAGAAAGGCAGTCGTTTCGGTGGTCAGAAATTTCTGACCAAATCGTGTTTCGATTGTTTGAAAGGGCCGCTGTTAGCGCAGGTGATTCAGCTCGCAAATAGAGCCTACTGATGTTGATGTTTTTATTTTGTTTTACTTTCCAAGGTTTCTTTGCTCCAAGTTTTTCTGATAATTTTCCCTTTTCAGTTCACCAACACAAAACTGCCAAGCTACGTCGACAGAACAGATCAGCACTTAGCGCCGTGTATCGTGTCGATGTGCGCAACGATTGGTGTGTGAACACCTTCATTAATTTATTTTTGACGAAATTCATTTTTTTCGGATTGATGTTGCAGTTTACTTTGACAAACCATGCACACGGATGAACTGTTTGTGTGCAAATCGCTGATTGGCTGCATTTGATGAATTGATTTAATGGGTCGAATTTTGACGCACTGATTGGTCGTTCGATGCCAACGAACAGGGTGACCACCCGGTGAAAAGGAATGTGTGAATTTGTAAAAAATTGTGATTGGGAAGTTGTCTGTCACAAATGACAGGCAAACGAAAAAGACGAAAGAATTGAAGTTCCACGGCAACAAAGCCGACCACAAGACCCAAGAAACATTGCCTCAAGTACAGTCGCACTCTGAATCATAGGCAATCAGCGGATTGGTTGGTGACGCACGTGATGCATGCTTTCGGTGCAGGCGTTGCTGTGTGGAGGCGGAGTCTGCACACGAAAGCATGCATCACGCACATCACCAACCAATCAGCTGATTGCGTATAGTTTCGATTTCGACTCGGCTCGTGTTTGCATTGCAGCGGCCGACGCCAGCGCAGTGCGCTCGTTCAACTGTGCGCTGCTGTTGCACACGCGTCACCCACGAGCGACGGTGCGACTCGCCAGTCTGCGCACGGCCGGACGCCTCTACGCGCGACTCAGTGACGCGACGGCGCCGCTGTTGCCGGAGACGGTGCCGTTCTTGGCCGAGTTGTTCGAAGGTGCGTGCCGGTGTCATTTTGAGTTTTTTTATTTTATTATTTTTTTATTTGAAGCTCCCCCTGACTGAACCACTGAACAGGCCCTGATGGTCCCGTGAAGCAATGCCCTCGCAACGAGAGGAACGAAAGCTTCTAAATCCCGCTCAGTCCCGTTCAGATTTGATTTACATTTGAAGCACGCACTCTAAAAGTTTCTAAAAGTTCTAAAAGTTTTTTCAGATGAAAACGAAGATGTGGAACGTGAATGTCACGCGTTGGTGAAAAACATCGAGGCGATCCTTGGCGAGACGGTTGATCAGTATTTTTAATGCAAATAACATTTGTGAGCGGACTTTTTTCTGCCTGAGCTGTTTGTGTTTCACAGTGTTTGTCGTTGAATTGTAGAGCCACTTTTTTGTGACGGCAGATGGAAACCTGTGATTGGACTGAACTTATGTTTGATCGCAATGTCATTTGTTCTTTGCTGCCTCTTTATTACCTTGGTCTCTGAATTTCAGTTCGAGTCCAGGACTCGAGGTTACCAGGAATAGTTTCAGCGTTTGTTATTGTTGTGGTTGCTGTTGTTGTTGATTTGTTGCGAATGAAAATAAAAGAAGACCACAATGCTGGCTCAACGTTTAAAGATTTACCCTTTTTAACCGTTGCAAAAAACGGTGTTGACCATTAACGTATGTACCTTTTGTGCTCTGAAAGTTGAAGGCTTTTTGGTGAGACAATTTTTTTAGAACGAGTTACCCCCGATGCGCAAGTTTCAGCGGTGCACCGCCAGCTGTCGCTCTGCTCACGTCGGCTGGCACGTACACACTGGTTGGCTGCCAGCCAGCGCCCACATATACATCGATGAGATGTGTGTGAAGAATGCAGCATAACACTATCGACGTGAAATTCACGTGCGGCTGGCAGAAAGCGCGCGCGCACGTTTTGCGACTGTGTTTAGTGTTGTTGTCTGCTCTCGTGTTGTGTGTGTGTGTCTGAGACGAGACATGATTGTGCGCGTTTCAACATTGTTCTCGCGTTTTCGTTGCCGACAGCCGACAGGGAACACTGCGCATATTTTTACATATTTCCACTCCCCTCCACTGCACTGTTCCCGTCTTTTCCGCAGCAGAACTGCCGCGCGTGCTCCGTTTTGCTCTCTTCGTCTCGTCTCCGCGTGTGTATGTGTGTTGGTTTTGTGTTTTTTCTCGAGCATTTTACTGCTGAATATTTCTCTCCACTCGTTTTTTTCGCCTCGCCAGACAGGCGTGGTGTGCCGTCAGTGCGTGTTTTCGACGTTCCACTTGCTATATCATCGTCTAGTTCTGTTGGTGTTTTCAAACTTTGCTGCTGTGGAATGCGTTGTTTTTTTTTCCTTCTGGCCCTCCTCGCTCTCTCTGCCAGTATGCGGAATTGTACATTTTGGTGACCAAAAACGTTTTCCAATTTCCATGTATCATGGTTTTTTTAGATCAGCCGTGTTATTTAGGGCGTGTTGCAACAACCGTTTTGTTATTTTTTCTTCAATTTTATGTGTCCGAAAAAATTACACGTGTGTGATTAGTTTTTCTAGTTTCTTGTGATTAGTTTCTTGCTTTTCCATGTTTCTAGTTGTTCCATTTTTGTGTCGCGTTTTTAGTTGTCGAAGGTTTTGTCGATGCCATTTGTCTGCGACCCACAGACGAGACAGACGAGAGAGACGGCCAGGCCAACCATATTGAATATTGCATCAAAAACGTTGCAGTCAGTTTTTATCTTTTATCATAAAGAATTGTCGCGACTGTACGTTAGACGGCGGTGATCTTGCTGGTTTCATAATAATCGAACTGAAAACTTGAGTGCTGTGCTGTCTGAACTCTGTGAAGTCTGTGAAACGTGTTTGTTTCGCAACCTTCTTTTCTGCATTATTCCTTTTTTCGCCACTCCCTGATTGGTCGGCATTGGTTGTTGTCGTTGTGATTCGACTTCCGACAATAAATGGACGTCATTGTTTATTTGCATATTTCGTCGTCGCTTCACCTGTGTGCCTCTTGCCCTGAAGTGACCGATCAACAAGGGGGCCTCTCACTCTGGCCGTTCGCATCATCGCAAATCACCCCAATAATTGCCCATTTTTTGAAGAATTCAGCCGGAAGAATCGCAAACAAACAAACCTGAAAACGCGTTCCATCCCAGACACGGAGACCGCCCGTGCGTGTGTTCATTGTTGTTCTCACCTTATCCATTCAGGGGAGCGGTAACCAAACATCCGAGGAATGAGCAGAGCAGACACAAGTGACAGAAAAAAAAACGTCGGTGACCTCGGTCGACCAATGATTGGCACTTGTTCAAGTTTGTTGCGGATTTTTTCTGACTGTTCTCGCTTTGTCATTGTTGCCTTTTATGAGAATTGGGAACGATGCCAGAGTGGAACATTTGCGTGGAATAATAAAAAGCTGAGAAAAAAAAACGCACGGCGCGTGACCGACTGAGTTTTTTTTCTTCTGTTGCTGTTGTTGTCATATAATGCGTTCGCGGTATGTTCGTTCACGCACAAATCACCAATTCACCAGTATATTCAACGTGGTGGTGATTGTGGCAGCACGTTGAATACGTATATCTATCATAAAACGTGATGTGTTCGGTGGTGGTGGTGTTGTGTCGTGTCTCTCCACACCGTTGGCAGTGAATGTCTGTGAGTCAGACAGGGTCACAAGTCCTCACTATAGTCCACGTTTTTTGTGTCTCTCAACCGCAGTCTGTGTGCTCCTGTCCGTATCACCGGTCCTGTTCGTCAGATCTAGCGAAAAAACCGCCAACGGTATTTTTATTAAGGAAGTAATTTGGATGGAGTTTTTTTTTGTGGATTCAGAATGGTATCAGTTTCAATTTTTCTCTCAATAGAATCCCGACTGAATTCCAGTGAAGAAAGGAAATTTGTTTCACAGCAACGTTTCACAGTTCGTTCAGTGACTTCGTTTTGTCAGCAACATTCGAGAAAAAAATCCGGAATTTTGCAGTTGTCCTCTTTTCAACTTGATACACGCCACTTTTGATGCTGATATTGACTCCCTGATTTTCGGAGATCTCGCCTGATCTGCGGCGGGGATATGCGACCTCTGTTCTGGCGAAGGTGATATGGGGCTGGCTTTGCTGCTTTTTTATGATCATAAATGTGCCAGGAATGGGGCAGGGTAGGCCTTGAATGAGAACTGTTTGCTGTTTGTCACGTTCACAAGAAACTTCGTCATTTACACGGTGTGGTGTTTCATTCACTAGCGGAGCGGGTCGCTTTTTTGTTCTTCTTTTTATTGCTTGCCAACTGTTTTCAATATTTCAATCGTATACACCCTCATAGTCATATAAGTTAACCTCCAGTAGCCCTTTTGTCCATTTCAGTCCAGGTCATTTCAGGCCAGCACATTACATTACATTCATCTGAAGTGAACATCTAAGATTGCTGTTTTTTCTGCTCATCAGGTCATATTGCCATTCTGCCACCACACGCACCGATTATGGCTTGCCAGACAAGATCGATGAGTTTTTCTTTCTGCAGTTTTCTTTTCGATATACCAAATGATTACAGCAGCAACACAGAGCCAAAAGTTATCAGTCTGTGCATTGTATCATTCGTGTACCTTTTCATACATCATTCGTGAACAATCTTGTTTATGGTGTTTCTCCTTTTTTATTGAATCATATCGATGACGGGGGCGATTTGGACGGTCGGGTCACGCGAGCTGTACGTTGCTGTGCATTTCTCTTTTGATCGTTTTGCTGGTTGCTTTTGGGGTTCCTGAACATAAAACCCAATTTCCTTGTCGGGTCATGTTTTATTCAGGCTCTTTCGTTTCTTTTCTGTTTTTTTCTCTCTGTAATCGGTTTGGTTGAGATATTCAAGTGTGCTGATCTCTATTTTCTGACGGGCTTGAACAATAGCAAACGACAGCGTTTTTTAATTGAATTGCACCACAATTTTCTACAGTGTTTTAGTTGTTCATTTTTCCAGGTGCAAGTTAAGTGCGTTTCGAGGGGCTCTTCGTGAGTCGAAAAGGTGGGGCAATTCGTTGCCAGTCAGTGATATTTGTAACATTGAGCATTTTTATTCGATTCAATTCATCGCACTTGCCTGATTGATATCATATTCGGCTTATTGAAGCAACTGAGCAAATGTCAAGTGTTGTTGATCACTTGAACAAGTCTGATTCGAACAAAAAAATCCAATAAAAATACACCAATTGATCGGACGGACCCGCTCTCGGGGATCGATTTGAAAATCATCGTTGTCTTGTTGGAAGAAACCCGTTGAGTGTGTCTATGTGTGTGTGGAATCCCGTGTAGAGGCGGACAGACAGGCAAATGAGCGTGTTGGCTTGGCAGCCCTGGGTTCGATTGAATTCGATTCGACTGATTTATTGATCGATTGTTTTAACGGGTGCATCCGTAACAGCGACGTTGCAACCAAGCAATACAGCAACAACCACAAACTCCGTGACACTCCACCGAAGAGCGCGCACACTCGAGAACGATGGCCCTGTTTCGACAGCTGGTCACGAACCGGCGTGCGACCAGCGGCAGTCGGCGCTCCAGCGCTACGTCGGAACCAACGGAACTCATCGGTGCTGACTGGTTCTGGGCCGCGAGCTCGCCGAAAGACTCGCGGAAAAGCTCGCTTGCATCGGTCGCAGCGCACGAGCAGCAGCACGTTTGGTAGGCATTGTGTTTTGCTTGTGTTGTTTTTTAGTCTGCTTGCATTGATTCATTCATTTTCCTTTCATTCTCCTCATTTTTTACACGACTCAACTGATCGAATTGCGGGGCACCTGGTCCACCTGCCCAAACGGCATACTAAGATCATTTGAAACTGAGCGTTTTTTGTTGAACACTTTGACTGTTGATTCATGAGAGATGTTTTTACCCAGGGCTAACCCTGAGAAGCGTACAGAACACCATTGAGTAGGGCGCCCATCGAGTTTCGTCTGTCATTAAGTGCCCCTCTGCACCCCCCTCGGCGGGACTCGATTCCCCGAACGCACAGACGACGAGTCTAACGCGTTCTACGTATTCTGATGCACAATTTTTGCGTTGACCAGAAATTGAAAAAAAAATTCCAGTGTCACTCCGCATCCAATCGCGAAGGAACAATTGCGATTGGTGATCTTCCGTGAGTCGGACGGCAAGACGGGCCGCAAGCTGCTGTACGACTCCCGTACGGTGCGACGCAAATCCTCTGCGGACCCGCTGGTATGTGTTTGTGTCGTGTCGTATTTTTTCCAGATCAGGCAGAAGTTGGCTAATTGTTGATTTTTTTAATCTTTTTATAACACTCGAACGACATATTGCGTTTCAACGTTGTTTTCTTTCTTCAAGGCTCCCATACCAAACAACTCGGTCGGCAGTCGCCTGGACGGCAAGTTCGAGGTTGGTTCACGTTACGTCTTGTGTTTCTATTAAGCCCACTCCATCGCTCAATAAGCAGTTTATCAATCAAAAAACTACAACAGAGATCATTTTCCACGTAATCACGCACGGGTTTTATTGGCGTTTCATTTGGTGTAATCGTCTGTCTTCCGTCGTCTGTCTAAATGTTTTTGTTTGTTTTTGTGTGGTACGCGAGAAAATGTTATGGTAAACACACACTCTTATCACATGACGAAAATACAGACGATGTTGTTGTTATATTACGTTTCGAAAATTTACGCGGGATGATAAACACACCAGTTTGGAAAAATGGTCTCACGTACGTTTTGCTGTTTTTTTTCGGAATCAAGATGATAAACCTGTGATGGCTAAGTAAACTGTTCGTGACTTTTGCCGTGACATCGGCTGCTCTTGAAACTTGCTGCTGCTGCTTCTGATAAGCAGTTTTGATGTTTTTTTTGGGTTTACGGGGATGGAATGTGTGTGTGCTGTTTTCGGGAAACTAATATTGCGGTTAATTTTTTGGATGTCTGTCAGCAAAAATAATTCGACAAATGAAACGCAGTCGAAAACCAGTTTTTATGCGTTAACAACGCACGCAATATGAACGCCCGCAACCCAGCAATCCATCTTAACGGTAACTTTGAAATGGTAATTTATTGCTGATTGATTTGGCCCGCGCGCTACGTAACCGTATCGTGGAGGTCCATAAAACGTTAACATCAGCAAAAAAAACGAATCATGAGACGCGCACTCACGAGACTGAACATTAAGAAAACTTTGCATGGAAACTTGACGGCGGAATTGGACCAAACCGTTTGGTTGGTTGTCTGCGTGCGCTAGCATGTCAGGCCGTAATAATTATAATGGAAAATTCCAGAGCAATTACATTAATAATTGGCACGCGCTGTGCAGTTTTGGCTTGCCATCAAATTCTCGACTCGAATCAGTGAGAATATTGCTTTTTTTATGTGTTTGTTAGACTTTTGTCCGAATGACTGATGTGTAGTCAGGGCACGTTTGCTGCTGCGCTTGTGTTAATTTGATTGACAACCAAGTCGAGAAATTGTGTGCAAACAATGTAATTTGAATGGGAAAAGGCAATTGTTCACGTGATTGGATGCAAAATTCGGCGAATAAGAAGAACGAGACGATGTAGACGTGACAAAATAAAGGAAGTTTGTCTGGTGATGACGTTTAAAGAACATTTTTCGTTTTTTCTGCGCCGCGAATTTGTGCATCTTATCGGTTGTAACATTTTCAATCGTCGCAGATAATCGTGTGAATGGATGGAAGTCATTATCGTGAAACTGGTGTTATTTCGTGGGAAAAAACCGGCGCGATTGTAAAAGAAAATCTGAAAAAAATCGAAGAACTTCCATTTAAAAATACGAACGTGCAGGCGTTTTTTAGTGTCGTATTTCACGAAAGAAAACTCCGTCTGCAACAGGTCGAAAACTGGTCGAAACCAGTTTGGGGAGAAAACTTTTGTGTACGACGGGCTTAGCATACGTGTGGAAAGCGCAATTGTTTATGTCTAGTCTGTCGCTGCCTGTGTTGTTTTTTTTTTGTCTAACCGTTATGTGACTGGCGTAAACCAGAGCGAAACTTTCAATTTCAGCTGAACACACACACACACAGACACGCACGCACGCAGGAAAAAAACGGTGTTGGTGAACTAGAACGGGACTTTTGAGAGGCGATGCTGGTAATTGTGGGTGACGTGACGTGACACAGACAAATCTTTCCATGGTGTAACAAATGTTCAAAACTTGTTTGATTCATTTTGTTTATATCAAAAAACGTCTGTCGTATGTGGCCTGCCATGGATATGCGCAACAGATGTCCAAATGTTACGCTTGTTGGTCGAAGCTGACACCCACCCACACGATAACAGACTGTTGCGTAATTGTGGCTTTTTCGAAAATGTACAAACGAAATTCAATCCTTTAAATCCAAAACGGAATTTCACCAGACTGTGTGGTGTCGTGTGGATGAAATGTAGGCAAATGCATGTGGTTGTTTACAACGGCATCTGTCAGGCTTTTTTGCCCAAAGGCTTTTATATTTTTTTTCGAAAACAAAACTCAAATGCAGCCAACAAAAACACAGACAACGAGACAACAAAATTTCGGAATGGACGTTTTCAATTTTTCGCCGACTGGCGCTGTGGCGTTTGCCCAGTTCGACAGTTGACCGTGTGTGGTCCGTGTGTGCCGCTGCAGTTTCTGTATTTTATTTTTATTTCTGCTCATTTTGTGGGCCTGCGCATAAAATTCGGCAGAATTTCTGTTGTTATTATTGCATGCACATCAGTGTCAGTGTCAGAATCATAATTCTTTCTGACGAGCCACCCCACCACGCACTGTTTTATCAGACGCGTGTAATGCTTATGTCTGGACTCTGGAGTGTTTTATGAGTGGAAATAGACATTTTGAAAAATTGACCGACATGTGGACTTTGCCTGTGACGACACACGCAATAAACACAAATCGGGCATTCATGAAGCAGTATTTAGTGCATAGCTATGCGTCATCAAATTCTGCTTATGAATGCCCCTAAACTCGCGTACATCAATGCATCAACTTGTTGTTGCTTGTTGGTTGTCGCGATCCGTGCGCCCATTTTTTTGACATGACCAATTTGACGAAAAGTGCCCGTGCTGAATTATTTCAAAAGACCGTCGCGCACACATTCTGCACGTGCCCGTTGTCGCTTATGTGTGTGTGTAATCGCTTGCAAAACGTCGTCTCGCGTCCAAGTTCCAACATGCGCTAGCAGTAGCAGAAGAGCGCGCACGCACGTGTTGCAGACACACAGCAGCAGCAGCAGTCCGCTACTGTTCTCTGTGTTCCCTTGCAAACTTTTCGACACACGCAACAACAACATTCGGTCGGTTGTATCTTCGACACGGCATGCGCACAACAGTCGTGCTGGACTGTGTGTGTGTCTGATCGCATAGACAGACAAGAAACGACACTTACACACACATGACGCACTCCGCACGCTCCGGTGAAATGGTTTCAAGTGATGTTGTTGTTGTTGTTGTTCAAAGATGCCAACTGAAAAATGACTGAGGCAAACGTTGCACTCTGCTCTGGTCGGGACTTGAGACTCATTTCATGCAGCGGCCGTTTCGAGGATGCGCAACAAAACACTGTCGTGTACATCAAGTGTGTACATGTAAGTGCTGCTTGTACTTGCACTCTCTTGTACATACATATCAGTGTGCTGTTTCTCGCGTCCACTTTCCATCCAACACCACCACACCGACAACATCTTTTCATCGGTTGTTGTTGAACTGTGCGTATGCGGCTGGCACGAGGCTGCGTACGCTTGCGCTTCTTGGCACTGTCGCATTGGCACTCGTTCAAACTGAGAGTAGTGAGTGCGTTAACATTTGCAGCACGCACAGACACACACACGTCTGCAGTGCAGCATCCAGCATCACTCTTGCTTGACTGTGAAATGCGGCTAACTGCATTTTAGCGCGGAAACACGAATCGTTTTTGTGTGTGCTTTTGTAGTTTCAAGTAATAGTGCAGAAAATTAGGAAAGTTTTGAACGCTGAAATCAATGAACATTGACTTGAAGGTGTGAAACGGTCAATTTTTTGATCACACTGCAACACTCAAAGGCCGTTAACTGATAATATGTGGCACCTGCCACGTGCGCGTTTCGCTGTCGAAGCTGTTCCGTTCGTGAACAAACTGAAAAAGCAAGCAAGCCGAACGAGCGAATGAGTGTGCGTGTGTGTGCTGTGTGTGGTGAGTTTGTTTGCGTTTTGTCTTGTTCAGTCTGTTGAGCTGCATCCGGAAACATGGGGGATGGGTGTGATGGAAAGGAGCATATTGAGTGAGTCAAAGAGTTCGGCTGTCACAGCGTTTGGCGTTGACGCCAGCTGAGCAGAGGCCACTCAAGAACACGAACACGCAACACAAATATGAGACTGTGTGTGCTGGAAAAACTGTGTGGGAGTTGCGAAGGGGCACGAAGCTCGCTTTGGAAACGTGCCAGCAGTCAGAGAGATCAGCGTTGCCGTGCGTTCGGTGTTCGTCTTCTCGTGTTCTCATCTCACACGCAACGGTGTCCTGTCGCCGTTTCTCATTTTTCTTTTTCCCGGCTGAGGGAAGTTGTTATCATTTTTTAGGTGCAATAAAATTGAGCACCAAAAAATGTCTGAGAACTGAAAAAACTGCCATATGCAGACTTGGCACAGGCGGGTTTTTCTGGATCATGATCATGCTGTTTTCGTCTGGCAGCAAGCGAAGAGAAAAAAACGTTGTTTGCATGAATATGTGTGCACTTTTTTTCGACAGGCTCAATTTCATGAACGATCGTCTCTGTCTGGGTGGTTTTTTTTTGCTCCAGACAATTTCTGCGCATGTGCATGTGCTCGGGTGGGTGCGGAGATGGAAATATTGCAATGGGAATGGGGAAAATGTACATTCTCCAGTAATCGCTGTTGCTGCCAACTGACTTCATACTTGGTTTGTCTGTCTCTCTCAACTGTGCAAAAAGTCTGTCGATTTTTTTGGAATGTGGGACACAAAAACATTTTATAAGAGCTCGAGACAGAGCAGTTTGGCGAATTGTGTGACCATTTGTCTGAAACAAAGTGGGACTCGCTTTCCGGAACCAAGCCTGCTGATGTCATATGATTTCGTTTTGCCCCAAATTATGCGTGGGAATAAATTGTGAACAATGACTGAGAAAAAGTTGTTGACCTGTCTGTCTGTGCTGTACGGTCATAAATTATCAAACTCGCCAAAAACTGCGATTGTTCAAAACCGAAGCATTTTGGGTGAAATTTGAAGTAAATAGTTGAACCCTTTTTTCTTTTTTTGGTCTCCAGGTGCAGCACAAGCAAAGCTGCGACATTCATTTGCTTTGAAACCACCCGGTTCGCAAAACAACCAGCCGTGTGTGGCATGCTGGTTTTGGTGTGGAGTGTGGACAAGTTGACAATAATGGTGGTCTCGGTTCTGTCTGGTTTTATTATTATCGCTGCTGCAATCGAAAACAATCTCAACGAGACAAGTGGCAAAGCAATGGCAATTCAGTTTGAAAATCATGTGGCACAGTGGAATGGAACCAAAAATCGAAAGTGTTGTCTGATATTTCAGTTTTCGTTGAAGTTAAATTTGAAATGCGTTTCATTTCAGTAATTTTTTTCGACATTCCTCTCATTTTGAGTCATACAAGCTGCTGTGAGATTGCAGTTTTCAGAAGTACCTCATTGTGTTTCTCAAAATGCTGTGCAGTTTTTGAGGGGAGAATGAGAATAAATGTGTGGTGTTTTCAAAACGATTGTTGCGTGGTGCCGTGGTGGTACTACACTTGATATCTGATGGACTTATGACAAATGAATGTGAAGAGCGGCTCAGCGGACACGTCACGCAAAGTGACTGACTGACAACAGGAATTTCGCAGTTACACAATAAAATCACCACCTCTGTTGAAAGGAGACTTTGTTGAAACTTGAAACTGTCCATTCAGATGTAAAGTTGGGGGCTGGCCAAAAATTCTTCCAGAATTTTCAAACATTGAATGACGATTCTTGCAAAATCGGTGCGCGAAGTAGTCTCTTTGAATGAAAAACCCCATCGTGTTACCTTGTCACATTGAATCAAAATTTGTCATTTCTTGGTATGTGTAGTAATGGTTGTGCGAAAGTGTGTTTGACTACAACAACAATCATTCATGGAATGTAAAGCAACAGAGTGTTTTATTTTCAACAAACTTTGACGACAAGACAATCTTCTTTTTCATTTCACAACTTTCAAGCAGTTTGTTGAATATCAACGCGAGTAATCAACAAACAGTATTGCTCGACCGAAAAAAACGCAGCGTACAATTGATTGATTTCAAGTACCGCTTTTCGAAACCCAATGTTTTTGCAGCAAAATCGTGTTTGCAGTTTTGTTTCTTTGGGTGTTGGCAATGGGCGTTATACTTTTACTGACCTGGTAATGCGAAACTTTTTGCAACATTCCCAACAACTGAGAAAAGTAACAACGCGTGCCAGTTCGCCACACCAATCAAACCAAAATTTTGCAAAAATCACGTATACATATGTACACTGTATTTCGTTCAAAATAATTTTTCACGCCGCATGTAAAAACGGTGTACGTGCACAATAATTAATGATTGACATGAGTTGAGTTGTTGTTTGTATAAAAATTGTCTGTCTGATATGATTGCTGATGGGTGCAACCGGGGCCTGGCCGTGATTTATGGTTTGTGTGTTTGTTGCTCAAACGTGCATGACATGTTTTTTGAAAGAACCAAAAATCACGTGCTTGCAATGTGTGGCGTCAAAAGTGCCATGAAACAAAAAAGGTGCTTCATCAACTTCAGAAACGGTGAAACAAAACAGAATTTCGGTAATTTTGTTAGCAGTTGCAAACATTTAGTGTTACATTTGTGTTTCAGTTCCACAAAGCGCGCGACGACGTCGAACGACTGGTGGAGATGATCTTTGGCGCTGAGCCGATGCGCTACAAGGGAGAGACGTTGAAAATGCACGAGTTCAGGTGCGTTCGGGTGCAACAGATTCGATTGTTGACGCACGATTTGATGGGGTTTTTGAAGATTGTGTTCCAAGAAGTTGAGTTTGAATTGAGCACTTACTGCTTGGTGAAGCCCCAACCAGCTTGGCCTGCTGATTGGACACTATTGTCTTTTTTGGTTCTGCGACTCCATGCGTTTGCCAACGCCGAAAGGAAATCAGTGATGGACTTGATTGCGGGAATTGACAGTTGGCCCAAGTGACACAGTCGAATCTTAGGAACTCGGGTCACTTGAAAATTTCAATTCCCGCGTCCTGTAACATGAAACGGCTTTCTCATCGTTGCGCGCATTGAGTGGGACAAGCTTCAGAACAGATACACCAACACTGCAAAGTTAATCGCGCTTTCCCGAAACTGGTGTATTGCTGTTGTTTTTGCTCTCATTGGTGACCATGTGCAAGTGCAATTATCGTTGTTGTTGTTTTTGTGTTGCAGCCAACCGAAACAGATCATGCTCGCCAAAGTGTTCATGGCCGTGCGACCCGGGCGCACACAGACCATCGGCGCTTCCGGGAGAACACCGGCCGTCATCAAGTTTGTCGCTGTCCATTTCTGGTTTTTTCCAGTTTCAAGTTTTTGTTGTTGTTTTTCTGTCTGCGTCACTTCTGTTTGTCCACCGTGTTTTTTTGTATATTGTTGCGTGTGTCTGAGGTTGTTTACGTTTGGCGCGTTGGTTATTCAAAAACAAACGAAGAAAACATTGGGAAACTGTTCGCCACTGCGTTATTGTGGCATGGTGTTTGTTCAAAGCGTCTGTTTTTTTTTGCAAACACGATCACACAACAAGTGTTGTCTGTGAAGCCAACAAAATGAAAAAGTGGCAGTTGAGCCTGGCACACACACACATGGCGCGTTAAGTTATCTCGCTTCGGTTACTAGGGAACGCATTTCAAGCTCTAACTAATCTAACAGTGGCGCACTATATATTCGAGACAATCCAACTTTGCGGGAAGCTCAACATTGGTGTGATCAGGTCATGTTGTTAACAACCAAACAGACCTGCCTAGCTACAGGTTGTTGGTGTGCGCCTGTGAACGAGCGGTTGCTGGTTGGTGGGGCGTCTGTGGAGTGGGGATGCTGCTGTTTTTGTTTAACGACGATTCTCTAGTATTGTTCTGCAACCGAACTGGCAATATACACCTGCGCACAGTTGTGCAAATAAATACAACGTCATTGTAAATGCCGCCGTGCTGTTATCGTATTACCCACCCGGGGGACATGAATTGCGGAGCGGTGAAGTCTGACCGAAATGAAATGGTTTAGGGACAATGTAAGAATTTTGTCAATGAATTATAGAAATCGAAGCTTCGCGCTGACGTCTTTGCCAATCAGGACGTTTCGGCTGTGGTTGTTCCATCACTTGTGACCTGAACATATCACAAATCCCTGAACAGATTTACGACCCAGCCGAAAACGTTACACTCCACTTTTTGCCCCGGCTTTGCTGCAATGACACTGGTGAACAGCTGTGGGTCACTTGACTGGTGGATACATTCATCAGCCGAAAGTCTTGTGTGAAACATACGCAGTTTCAAACTAAGCTTCCTTATGCAAATGACACCGTTTCCTCTCATTTCCACGAGATTTTTTACACTTTTTCGAGTTCCTCAGCTGTCAGCCGCTCAAAACGTCCCCGGCCGTTACCAGTGTCTGGCGACAGTGAACGCCACTGAATTATTGTCTTTCTGAAGTTAAAAAAGATCAAACTTGCTGCCTATCACGCGAACACCTTTTTTACGCTCACCAATAGCCCCGCGCATTACTTGGGGGCAGTGGAATTGTAGGGCGGGGAGTGGGGACCAGCTGTTTGCACATTTTTGACATATTTCAGTGGTTCGTTTTTACGTTCGAAGCGGAAAAACAACGAAAAATTATGGTTTTGAGTATGACTGGTCGGGGAATGTGGTATTTTCTCGGAATTATTATGACTGATCCCGCCCGCTTGGCTGCTGGTAGACGGTAGTTTTTTTACAACTACCATAAATCTGGTTGATAACAGACGGTGTATTGGGGTAATAAAAAATAGATGTCTGCTTGCAAATAGCCGCCCACCCAACCCGAATAAATTTGTCTGGCTTTTCGACTTGTTGTTGTTTGTGATGACTTGACTTTTTGTGCGATGCCACCGAGTAATTTTAACGGCTTGTCATAAAGCGAGATTTTCGGTAGCCGTTTGAGAAGCTGATTCAGAGAATGAGTGTTTCTGAGACATTCAAGAAAAATGCAACGAGCATTTGCTGTGAGATTTGGAGAAATGAGAAAGCTTCATTAGTAATGAAAGATTTCGACACAAAATCCAGTATTAAACGCTAAATACCCATAGAACATTATCTCAACGCCCACGGATGTACGTTATTTGGACTGTTGAAATAAGCCCGTATAATTTTATTAGCAATATTGGTCACAGCTGTATGTTGTGTCGAAAAGGCTGCTCGGGCGGTTAGAAACAAAAACAGCAGCTTTCACTTTATGAGCCGGTTATGTTGATTTTCAAGCGGTTTTGGTGGCGGGACGGAGCAGTTTCGTCTTTTGGAGCGGTCTGCGTTGCCACTGCGGCCGACCAATCAATTTCGTGCAATTCGTTTGGTAGCGATTGGGGCGGAGGGGGGGCGTTGCTGATAGTGCGGGACAACTCATGGGACAGACGTTGAATGTTGTGGTAAAACAGGAAGCTGAACTGATCACCTGACTTTTCATGTGTGACTTCCGTGTGTTTCAAACCAGATTTAGCTTGGACTGAGGCCAGGTAATTTAGCAGTTTATGTAAGTTAGCAGTCCAATAGTGCTAGACCACTGAGCGCCCCCTAATAACTCATTTCAGTTTCCGCACATCACAATTCAAGTTCAAGTCAAGTTCAAGATTAAAGTTGAAGAGTAGACATTGATGAATCAGTTTGCCTAAGAACAAAAACGGAAACTGGTGACGGTGACCTTTCATGTAAAGCTGAGCCGTGGATTTGTTCATGTGTACTGTGTGGAGCACATTTTCAACGCAACCTCACCGGCCGACGATCCACGAACCTTTTGTGCTTCTTGTCATTTCAGCGAAGACGTCGCCGTCGCCGGCTACGACGCCGCCGGCTCGTCCGACTCGGACAGTCAATACTCGACGGTGCGCTCACTGGACGGACTGATGTCGTTCGCACCGGCCAGTGCCGCACCACCGACTACGAGCGCGTCCACGGCGATTCCACTGCAAGTGCCCGACACCCTGTACCTGGCGACCAGTCCCCCCTCGCCGGCCGGCCTCCTCTCGCCGCCGTCCGTCCAGCGGGGCATGCGCACGTCGGTCACCTACGGCGGCTCGTTGAAGCGCGCCAGCACCGCCGCGGCCGCGTACGGTCTTTACTCGACCGGCACCGGCGGGATGTTGCCGCTCGTCGGCGCTCATTCGCCCTCGGCCGCCGTCGTGGCACCGACCGAGTTGCTGGCTAGTCCGCAGTCGACCTCGAACTCGACGATGTCACGGTGAGCCCGGCGGCGTTTTTTTGCGGGTGGTTGACGTGTGACCGGCTGATTGGCGTTTGGCATTGGCCCATTTCGATTTTCAAGTTGTTCTCATTTTTATTCATTGGACTCGTTTTCGATATCATATGCAACAACTAGCTGATTTGTTGGTGACCACGTCATGCATGCTTTCTGTGCACGATAGACTCAAACTCTGCAGCAATGCATACATCAAAAGGATGCATCACGTGATCACCAACCAATCAGCTATCGAAGCTACCAATCATATCGAAATAGCACATACAGTCAATTGGATTGGAAGTAAATCATGCCATTTTCTATCTGTGAGCGAATTGAGTCTCGGGACCACAACAAAAGATAACACCATAAAACTGCCATAAAAATCATTGCCATCAAAAAAACCGTCTCCGTCTAGCTCCTCGTCGACGTCGTACCTGTACGCCCGGAGCACGAGTCCGGTGATCAGCGGCTCTGTGCCGTTGTCCGGGCTCGCTCGGTCCGCCCGCGTGCGCCTGAACCAATCGACCAGCCTCGACTGGCACAACAGCCAGCTGAGCACACGCCGACGGATGCTGTCAACGAGCAGTGCTGGCAGTGACGAGTGCGATGTGAGTGGCGGTTTTTTTATTGTTTTTGTACAGTCAAACTCTCAATTATAGGCAATCAGCTGAGTTCTTGGCGATTACGTGATGCATGCACTTTCTGTGCAGGCACTGCTGCGGAGGCGGAGTGTGTCCTGCACAGCAAGCAATAAATCCGTGGTCACCAACCAGATGCCCATAACCTTAGAGTTGGCGACTGTGCAGAATGTTTGTTTGAACCTGCCACGCAGAATATACAGAGCTCGCGAATGAAGAAAGAACGGAGATTGGAGTTGCAAGAAAACATAGTCAGCCACAATTGCGGGGCGTTTTGATAGTCAAGTCAAGCAAGCCTCGTTCTTTTTACTGTAATTCAAAGCTTTGCTTGCTCTGTACTCTGCGAAGAAAAAGTGACAGGCTTAAACAAACATACTGTAGTTTCCCACACCGGTTTCAGAAACCCGAACACCCAAAACTCCGGTGCTTTGGTGTGGGGGCGAATTAAGACGCTGACTGATGAACTCTATTGAACGAATAGAGATGATTTGTCGCATTTTGACTGAAATTCGCCCATCAACCATCATCTAGAATTGAAATGCAGGTGAACTGAAAACGAAATGGTGGTAGCACCCTCGTGGCCTGGTGGTAGCGCGTTAGACTACAGTCTGTGCGCTCGGGGGATCGAGCCCCGCCGAGGGGTGTATAGGCACTTAATGACAGAGAAAACTCGATGGGCGCCCTACTCAATGGCGTTCTGTACGCTTCTCTGGGTTAGCCCTGGCTAAAAACATCGCCTAAAAATCACAACAACACAACAACAACAACAACAACGAAAATCACATTTTAACAACCAAACAACACCAACAGCTCGCCAGCAAACCACCGCTGGGCGGAATCGCGCGCAAAACTGCCGACCGCCAGATTCAACTTGGCATCGGTGTTCTGTTGAGTTTGAACGACGACGACGACGGTCGGCAAACCAGCGAACAGTGCTACGCGTGCGTTTCGACTTTCTTCGATGCAATTTTTAAGAGTTCGAACGAGATTCAAATAAAAATTTCTGAAAATGGATCGAGACATTTGTTAATTTAGTGCCGACCGCCACTTCCTGCTGTCGCACGTTCAGCTGATCGACTCCGATCTGCTGCGCTTGCAGGCGTGCATCCAGCGGGCGTGCTTCATGAAGCAGAGCTTTTACGAGATTGTTCATGCGGTTTGTGTGTCATCATCGTTTTTTTTTGTTGAATGTTCCAATGAAATGGTCGGTTGAGCCAATGACACAGTTCACTAATTTTGCTAATCAATCGCAGCAAGCAAATTCTTTTTTTTCGAAATTGGCAAAATTGGCAGAATGCAGCGCGATCCAATGGCCGGCTAATCCAATATCTTTTTTCTACTTTTTTTGCCTCATGCTTTTCACAAATTTCGCAGGGTTGGTCGCAATTCTGCGATGATTTCTGCACGCTGCACGATTCGCCACGAATCGCACGACCGATTTGGCTGGACCTAGTCGCCGCCTCCACTAGTCCGTCGCCGTCGTCGTCGTCACTCTCCGGGGCCAGCTCAACCGGGTGCACGTTGAGCTGTTCGTCGACGATCACTCTAAAACCAATGCCATGTGAACAATTGGCCAGACTGTTCATGGAGACGTTGTGCAGACTGCTGGACGTGATCGACTGCAAGGACACTGGATTGTAAGTGGCGACTGTGATTGCTGGTCTCTGGTTGGCTTCGGGGTCGGTTTATGGCCGTGTCGTGGTTTCGGAAAGTTTCGAGGCCCGTTCATACTGACATTGGCGTATAATACGACACGACACGTCCCGTCTCGTCACGTCAGGTCTCGTGTTGTTGCACACTACCGTCCATGGAGCCACGTCCATGGATGTACGTCAGCACACGTCAGTATGAACTGGTCATTTCATTTGAATATGTTGAACTTGCGATAAAGCCAATTGGAAAGTTAAAACCAGCTTTACTTGAGTACCATTTCAACTTGCATCTTTCGCTCAAAATCATGCGATCAATTGCAGTTTCGTGACACGCCTGCTGTCGACCGTGCTGACGTATCACCTGTCGTGGGTGTCCAGTGTTGCGCCGCAGGACCTCTCGGCACAGGCACGATGCGAACACAACAACAACAAAACGCCGCCACCGAGCCGCAAATCATCGTCGGTCAGCCGCTCGTTCAGTCCGCTCTCTGCGTCCTCTATTGCCGCTGACACGGTTAGCACTGAATTTGCAAACGAATGCGCTTCGTTGTGCTGTCTGTGACCGTGTTTCGCGGAATACAGTGCATACGAAACTTTGAATTACTGTAGAAAACGAGAAAAACGGACGTTTGCTTTTCTTGTAAAACTCCGGCTTCGTTCTTTTTTCGCTCGCGAGCTCTGTGTTCTGCGAAAATGGTGACATGTTTAAAAACAAACATACTGTACTGGATTATGAAATGCTGATCGGTCGCGGTTGTGTAATTCATGCAGTCAATCAATGATGTGTGTGTGCTTAATACGACAAATTTGGAAATCTTGCGTGTTCTTTCAGCACATCGGTCCAATCAACCTGAATGCGACTGCAGGTGGCACGTGTCCGTACAACGTGCACATGGCGCAGTATCTGTGAGTGGCATTATGGCATTACACGAACATCGTCTCAATCCGTTTGTATCTCCGTACTACATGCTCTTCATACAGCTTTATTGGAGTTTCCTGCTTTTTTGAAATAAAATGGATGGATGGATCCGTTTATTTAAAGTCCCATTCACTTGTGTTCAGCGATTTTGCTGACAAAAAAACAACAACGAGGAAAAACATTTCCAGCGACGTCTGCGGCTGCGTCGGCTACCCGGTCCGCCAGGCGCGCACCGTGCTAATTGGTGAACGCGTTGATCTGCTCGAGAAACTACTGCTCGTCTTGTCGTATTGGATTCGATGCAGCGATCTACAGCAGCGCCCCGATCGACGACAGGACTCGTTGGACAGTGTTGTCACACGACTGGCGGACGTCGCCGTGGTCGCCGACAGAAACAGGAACAACGATGATGATGACGACGACGATTTGGTGGCACAAGAGCGATATCGTGCGAGCAAGGACGTGGCGATGCCGTGCGACTCGGCCGGCAGTGCTCCCAGCGAGAGTCGCCTCTCACAAACGGCCACCAGTCAACCGATCGACATCGCCACCGGGCTCAACAAATCCACCGTCGTTGAGTTGGCCGAATCGCCGCGGCCGCTGCCGACGACTTGTCGCGGTTGCAACCAGCCGGTCATTGCGTCCACCAGTGGCACTGTGGCCGACGAAACTGAACTGCGCTGCACCGCAAACAGCACGAGTGCAGAACACCAACACCACCAACACCAGCAGCAGCAGAAACCGTCGTCGAAGCCGTCGATGCTGCGTTCCGCCAATGAGCCGTCGACGTGCGTGCGCAGTTTGCTCCGGGAGCGCCGCGGTCGCAGCGGCTCCTGCAACCACGAGTTGATGCTGGCGATCAGTGCAGCGTCGTCGGGCGTCGGTGGTGGGCGGAGACACCACCGCAGTGGGGCGATGGCTGACTTTGGCACGACCACGCCAAGGACGACAGTGGAGCAGCAGGCGGCCGAGCAGCATTCGACGGCGGGGGCTGGATCATTCCAGAGGCAGACGATCTCGAGAAGTTTGTGGTCGTTTTCCAGCAGTTTTTTTTGTTTGTTTTTGGATTCGTTGTTTCTGATCTCGGAACTGGTTTCTATTGCTTACTAATATGTCCGCATATTGACAGTTGGTCTTTCTCTCTTGTTTGTGCTAACGCAGCTTCAGTTAGACGGCTTTAGTGAGCTTTTTTTGAAAGCGTTACATTGAAATTACCACGTGGACTTGCAAATGATAAAGAGAAATGGTGGAAAAGATGGAATGAAAAATATTTTTTGTCCTTTGATTGAATTCTTTCTTTCAGATGTCGCTTCAAAAAACAGACGCAGCTTTCAAATGAAAATTATCAATGGTATGATATGTCAATATCTCAATCGTCCATTCCAGCTAGCGGTCGTTTCGAAGTGCGGCCGGTGGTGTTGCTGACGAACACAGCGAGCGAGGGCAGTCTAGCGAACGAGCAAAAGGACAACTTTGCTCGACTGATTGCGATGCGCTCCTCAGTGGATCGCGCGAGCAACCAGTACGATCCATCGAATGACGACAACGACTGCGGGCTCGTGTTGGCGCCGATCGTACAGTCACCGACCACAATACACGACGACAAAGCCAACGCTGTTATTGGTCAGAAAAGTCCGGAACGAAAACTCACCTCGCCGAGCGTGCAACGACGTCAGTCGTCCGACTCCGGCTATCGAACGTTCACGCAGCTCCGAGAGATTCCCATTCCCATTCCAGCCGCCGAAGCACCGCTGGCGAGCAAACCGTCGCCCACGTCGCCGGTCGTGCCGCAAACCGAGCAAGGTGGATCATAATCGCTTTTGTAGTTTATTTTGAACTAGTATTTTCGCATTTATCAATTGTGTTTGCTTGGTGTTTTTTTCTTAGTGAGCTTTATCTTTCCCCTTTTTTCATTAACAATTTCTCTGTCTCTTTCTATTCGGATTTCCATTCGCTGTTATAACTTCGTTTTGATATTTTTAAGTTGACGAAGTCGACACTCGACAGAGACATATTGTTGTGTTGTTGTTGGTTGGCTGGCTCAGAAGCTGGTGCGCTGCACCAATGAGTCCATGATGATGCACACAGTGAGCACGCATTTCAAATACGGCAACCTGCATTAACATGGTCATTATAACCAACGAACTGTTTTCAGTGCCGCCATCCACTACGCCAATGACAACAGCACCCGCGACGACGACAGGCAACAACAATCCAACCACTCTACCAAATGATTTGCCGTCAGACGAGGCGACAATGGATACCACCACCAGCGGCACCACCGCCAACGAGGACGAACAGACGCGACGAGTGGTGAATTCGGTCGACAGTGGAATCGAGGAGAACGAACATCATCTGAGCATGCTGCGCACCACTGCCGAGGACGAGAGCGAGCGGCATCGGGCGACAAAAACACAGTGCGCCGACACGAAGCAGCCGTCGCGCAAACCATCAGAGTTGAACTACGACCAGTCGTCGTCGTCGGCGCCGTCGTCGGCCGAGCTCAACGAAGCGCCGTTGGCGTTGAGGCGCAAGCACGCGAGCGCCGAGCAGGAGAACGCTGGTGGTGGCGTGGCTCGCATCAGGAGGACTGGTCTGCACGATCGCTTGTTCACGGGCGCCGATCACCAGCAGATGACGACGATGGGAGCGATGTACGGCGAGCCGGGGCCCATACAGTTGTGAGTGTTTGTTGTTGTGGTACTCGTTGATTGGCTGCACTTGGGTTGCTAGATATCGGTGATTGGTTGTTTGCCGCGAACATTTGCCGGTGGAGCAGTTTGTCTGCCGTGAGTTCAGTGAGTGATTGGCTTTGAATAATGAAGAATGAAATGCTCAAGCGCCACATTAATCAGATCAGATATGGGCGCCACCTTAAAATGGTGAACAATGGGCCAGGTGTCGTCGTTTTACGAATGATTGATTTGAATGACCGATTTAACACCAAGAATGTTCCACCACAAACCGTCAACTCCATAACGCACGCCTGATTTGCAGCACCGTCCCAACACGACGTCGCTCACTCGCAAGCGACTCGTCGTACTCAGCCGCGACACGATCCGTACCAGCAGAGCAGCCGCAACCGAAACGAAGCAGTGCAACAATTGCAATCGACGCCAACAACGTGACCAGTTCAATTGTGACGAGCGATCCGCCACGCGAGCGTCGCGCGTCCAGCAGCGTTTCGGAGGCGGCGAGCGGCAGCTGCTGCCGGCACAGTCTGCAGTCGCTCGGGCGTTCCATGTTGGCCGGCGTCTGCGACCGGTTCAGTCCGCATTTCGCGCTGTCCGCCGTGCTGCAGCCGCCGCCGCACCACCAACGGACGGTCGGCTCGCCGAAACGGCTGCTCTCGTCGACGCAGCAGCGGGCCGGCTCGAATGAACGGGAGCAGCTGAACGCCGGCGGCACGATGGCGCGCTCGTTCGGCGCACAGAGTGCCGGTGCGCTGTGGGCGGCCGCCGTGGCCGATGGCGGCGTCTGCATTCTCGCTGATACGAACACTTGGTGGGTGGGCAGGGGTGGAGGATACTAATCTCTTTTATTTTGGTGCCGCGTCTCAATGCGTGCATGGATGAGTAAGCAGCCTCATGCACGACGCGGGAATTCAAAATTGGCAAAGCGATCCGAGTCCCTTACATAAGGCCGGGTCACTTAGGCTATTCTGAATTACCACATAAAGATTGAAACTAGTTTCCTTTCACGTCCACAACCGCATTGAGTTGAAGGTCTTAAAGAAAAGAGAATAGGATGGGGACATTCAGTTGGTGAGTTTATGCATTCCAGTTTATAAAATTACAGTTCCAAGTGCTCTGCAGGTCCGTGAAAGTGTTGTCGGAAGGCGCCGACTTCGAGAGTACACTGATCGAGTGCTCGGTGCCATCGCAGGCGGTCGTGAACATGATCGACAATGCGCGCTCGTTGCATCAGTTGCAGTCGAGTCCGCAGTTTGTGAGTTTTGGCGGCGAGTTTTGCGATTTGCATTTTCTGGAATTTACTGCTCAATTCCGGTCACACAGTGGTAAAGTCGTGTTCGTTCAGAACACCGTGATTTGCGGATTTGAAGTGTGATTTGATTTGATTTGAAGATCACACAACTGCGGAACTGCTGCATTTCCGTTTGCAGTGTCTCTCATACATGGAGGACTGCCTGGCCGACCTGTACGCCCGATCGTGCTCGTTGGCCGAGTTTGTCGCTGATCGCAACGCGACGCCGGCGGCGGCGGCAACTGAGTCGCAAACGGCAACCAGCGCAGATGCGACCACTGACGAGCGCAATAGTACTACTAGTAATACCACTACTACTACTCCTACTACTGGTGGTGGTGCGGCTGTCTCGACCGCGGCCATCAGTAAACTGTTGGACTGTGATCTGTCGGATGTGCCGTTGCTACTCGCGGTCGCTGGCGTCCATTCGCCGGAGATTCTCTCCACCGTGACATTCCAGTAGACGGAGACACACGAACGCAAGCGACACGTTGACGCCTGCTCATGCTGACGTTCGTCACAAGCACGTCTCTATGGGCGTTAGTGTGCAATAAATAACAAGAGACACTTGAAGTGCCGTGTGTGCATGCGTCAGTATGGACGGGCCTTTACGAGTCGGCTGTTCTGACCATACGGTTTTTAAACTACCGCATAAAATAGGTCCCTGTTTAAGTTTTTACAGAGATGTTGTCGGGGGATTTACGAAGATGTTCTTGTAGGGGTGTTTTAATTTGTATGTTCATCTGCACAACTATCGAATAACGCTACGTTTAATACGTTTAATTTGAATTGAACATCGCCATCTCGCTGGACTTGACAAGCAGAAAAAAACTGATTTTTTCGTACCGTAATGTACCACTGAGCTGACATTAGAAAATAATCTTTTGATTTTGAGAGTACTATTTTTAAACTTTTTCATATCTCTCGTATTTATTTTGGTTTTCATTTCCTGTTCTGCTTTTCATAAGTTTCACATTCACTTACATGATAATGCTGCACTGTTTTTCTGTATAGCATGCACTGCGCACAGCACCAAACACAAAACCGCAAAATCGCACTCACTTGTTTATTTGTTTTCTTGCGCATTTGTTTCCCTGATCCTGACTACTATTTTGATGTTCTACGTTCGAGTTACTTCCGCACAAATAAAAACGAACATTTGAAATACATTTTTATCAGGTTTAATGTTTCTGTTTTTGGTTCACAACATACAACTGTAAGTCTTATGGGTTGCCTTCTTTTCTCATTGTGTTCATTGTTCACCGTGCGCTTGCTGCCACACAGACGTGTCAACACTGCACCACATAACCCACTGTTTACTGTTGGTATTTTTTCATTTGTTTCGCACCTTGAGACTTTTAACAAAACGAATAAGAAACGAAAGTCTACATTGCTTTTGATCAGTCGCTTGCTCATACACTCGTCTGAAATTGGAAATGCGTTCATAATTTG
Organism: Theristus sp. LFF4_11; assembly: GCA_030248135.1. Taxonomy (NCBI): domain Eukaryota; kingdom Metazoa; phylum Nematoda; class Chromadorea; order Monhysterida; family Xyalidae; genus Theristus; species Theristus sp. LFF4_11. The sequence continues at coordinate 49,959 of JASANC010001223.1, read as the reverse complement.
TTGTTGCGTTTTTTTTGTTTTCTGATGATGTATATGTCACGTCTTGTCCGCTATCTCGGCACTCGATGGTTTATTTGTTTCCGTTTCAAACAACATATTTATCATAATTATGTTTTTGTTATTGCTGTTTGGTGTCTTGCCTACTTTTTCGGTTGTTCATGTTTCTGTTATGGAGTTTTAAAAAATAATCGTGAAAGATCCACTTGTTTCAGATAGAAGGAAAATGAAAGATTACGTTGTTTTAGATGCTGTGGAATACACCTGTTTGGTTTTTTAGTTTTCCGTTTTTTTTTGCTAGGCCACAGTATGGTTGGCTTGAAACTGGAAACTGTTAGACAACTGTCGTGAACGGTTTTTTTAAATTCATGACGCTCACAAAGAAAGTTTGTTGATTTGTGTTCAGATTCGTTTTTTTTCTCTCGTTGTGATGTGCCGGTGCCATGTTACGTGCCGCTTATTTCACGGCAACAACACTCACGTTTTCTTCTGTTTTCACTGTTGAACGAGAAGTTAGTGTGTTGCTCTGCTCTGTTATCTGTTGCAGAACGTTTTTACAAGCGATCGTTTTTGTCCAACATTCATTCTGTTCTGTTGTTTTTTTCTGGTTTTTTCGGTTTTTCTTGTTTATGTTCCGTGAAGATGATGTTGAAAACGTGTCTGAAGTTTCTGAACTGACTACTGAATACGTGTATGTATTTTGTTGTTGAGGGATGCTTTTGTGAAAAAATGGGTGGACACTGTTTTGTTTGTCGTGTTATCTGTCTTGGCTGATGGTTTCCGAAAAAAGAACGTGTTTGTATTATTGTTGAATTTTTGTACTCAGTATTTGTGTATGAAAGTAAAAGAGAGATCTATCCAGCAGAGTGAAGAAATGAAATAAAATGAAAACTCCGGTTGAAATCGTTTTTTTGTGGTGTTCATAGTGAAGTATCAAACATGGTCGCACGAAAAGTAACCGTGATACATCGATTGTAGCTGAAACATGTTAGCAGTCCAAAACGTGTTGTTCCTTTTCACTGAAAATGACAAATGCTGTCAGCTTACAACAGTCATTCGGTAACCGAGAGCAGTTTTAGGGATGCAAGGCTGTTTTTGGTCATGCACGTGTGTGCGAACGGACATGGAATATGTTTCGTTATACCATGCTCAGCTCATGCTGCTTGTGTACGGCGTTGTCGTCATAGTACCGCTGCAAACACGTAACAACTGCGCAAACAAGAGTCGTGCAAAAAAGAAATATAAAATACAACCACCATTGCTCGACGTATGACACGCACGCTAAACCCTTCGCATGTGCGTGTCTCTGTCTGCCACCAGAATTTCTTTGTAATATCAATTTCAGACGAAGGCCCACCAGCAAAAAGAATGTCTGCGACCACCCTGCGAACGCCCTCCCAAAATTCGCAATGCTCAACCGATGTCTCGGAGGAACTCCGCGAAGAGAACCGCGACAAACTGCCAGTACTGCCGGCAGAGCGCGCAAATCAGACAACACAACAACAACAATCGGTTGAGGTTGACAAGCGCAACAACGAAGAGCTCTGCGATGGCGACGACAACGTGGTGACGTTCGTGCCCGCAGCCGTGGACTGTCTTGAGCAGAACGAGAAACGCTTGCGCAGGGCGAGCTTGGCAAAGTAACTGAAGAAAATTAAAAAAATAGTTTTTTGTTCACCTGGAGATCACACGGGCAATCATTCTTTGATCGGGTGTATTTCTGGATTTCTCACACGTGGGTGTTTTAGTGACTCAGCCTGCAGAATCCGAAAAAAATATTTCACAAACTTATATACCGCTAGCTGTGCGTAATGTTCACTTCATGATCCCATTTTTTTCAAATTGAGTTTAGTTACGAGAAAATCTTATTCCCAAGTCAAAAATCCAAACACAAGCGGTCTTTTGTTCACAAATTTTGCAGAAGATCGAATGAGCGGAAACAGTTCAGTGCGAGCAAAAAGCCACCCGCCCAGTCGTCGTCGTCGAAATCGTCCACCAATGGCAACGACAAGGAGAACGCCTATCTCCGGCTTGGCAGCACGTTTCGATTGAGCTTTAAGCAGATCAAAAACGACGCGAAACTGGTGAAAGTCGTCCTGCACAGCTACGGATTCCGACAGGTGAACGTTAGAAAATGAGCATTTTGTGAAGTTGCGTGATTTTCGACAAAGAATTTGAACAGTGGCAGTGGAATGCATGAAAGCTGGTTGATGGACAACGATTATCAGTGATTGTTGGGTATTTCACGTTTACTTTGTCATTTGATGCATGGTTTCGGAAAGGTGAAGGCACCAAACTCTGGTGGCGTTTGTGAGATAGATTGCTTACTGAATGCAGCTGGAACTCTGGTCAGCATTATATGCAATCAGCTGATTAGTTGGTGCACACGTGATGCGCATGGATTCTGTGCAAACCAGACTCCACCTCCACAGCAGTTCCTAAGCACAGCAGTGCATGGATCACATGGTCACCAACCAATCAGCTGGTTGCATATGATATAGAAATAGAAATTGCTCAATTTCAATGGTCCTGAATCCTGATTCAATGATAATGATTCAATGGTCCACCAATTTCAACGGCAACCAAAGGCTAACCGTCGCCGTCTCACACCACAGGCGAGTCCCAGTAGCAACGCGTTCAATCTGCTCTGGACGGGCGCCCATCTGAAGCCGCACTGCTATCGCGCGCTCGCCTGTTGGCAGCGTGTCAATCACTTTCCGCGCTCGTACGAGCTCACGCGCAAGGACCGTCTCTATCGGAACATCGAGAAAATGCAGCTGCTCAACGACTTGCGTCGGTCGTCGGCGACGCAACGACAAGCGATCAGCAGTGGCGACCGTACGATCAACGACGAACAACAGACGACCGCGAGGTCGGGCCATCAACACCGCACCAGTGCAACGTCGTCAACCTCGTCGAGCTCGTCGCTGTCGTCCTCGTGCAGCGTCTCCAGCACGTCGTCGCCGTCTTCAATTGCTGTTCGACACAATCACCACCATCCGGATTCGACTACCCGCAACAACAACAACAACAACAACAACAACAACAACAACAACAACAACAACAACAACAACAACAACAACAACAACAACACGCCCGCTGCTGGTCAGATGATGAATCCATTCGCGTTCATCCCGCCGTTCTTCGTGTGCCCGGAGGAGATTGGCAAGTTTCGCGCGGCGCTTCTGTACGCGCGTGAATTGAAGGCGCCGTACATTGTGAAACCGGTCGGCTCCAGTCGCGGACGCGGCATCTTTCTCGCCACGCATGTTGGTTTTATATTTGATTAGTTTTTGAAGGCCAGTTCATACGGACGTATGCTGTCGTACGTCAAAGGCACGTCTCCATGGACGATAGTAAGCGGAAACACGACAGACCTGACGTGAAGTGACGTGCCGTACGCGTACCATGCGTCAGTATGAACGGGATTTTGGGAGTTTTTTATTTATTTCTTTAGTTTTTTATTCGTTGTTCACCGCACCGGTTTTAGAGGTCCGAACGGTTATACATTTTTGTGTTTGGTCTGACTGTACCCTGAACGTCTCGTGAACCAATGCCGCCATGTCGCCACCCACGATGGAAGCAGGCTTCAAGATTCACTCCGTGGGGCTCCTACCTGAGCTGGTTTTGCTGGGCACCGATTTCGATTTATCTTTGCAACAACTTTCAAACACAGAAAACAGGGATCAGCATTTCACTCCATTTGCAGCCGGATGAAGTGCCGCTGGCATCTCCAATGCTCGTCTCGAAGTACATCCACAATCCGTTGCTGTTGAACGGCTTGAAGTTCGACATTCGCCTGTACGTTGCGGTGACGTCGTTCAATCCGCTCGTTGCTTATCTGTATCAGGTCCGTCTTTCAGTTTTTGTGAAATTTCAGTTTTTTCTGTTGATGCCTTTTTATGATTTTGGAAAAAACTTCCGTTTTTCGAGACCTTGTTTCAATACGTTGTCGAATTCGCTGTTTTTCGGACACTCACCGTCAGATCGTTTGTACCCCTTTGTTTTAACGATGAACATTTTATTTGGTGCCTATCGGCCAATTCACACGTTACAATGTTAAAAAAAAAACGATTGTTGTGAGTTGTACGAATCGCTTTTTTTTCTCAGGACGGCTTGGTGCGTTTTGCGACCGAAAAATACACGTCACACGTGCGCGATTTGCAGCTGACGAACGCGCATCTGACCAACTACAGTCTGAACAAGCACAGCAGTCGTTTCATCAAGTTCGTCTGCGTTTGTTGTCGTTTTTTTTTCGTGCGGATCTTGAGTTTTTTACTCGGTTGGAAATAGCCATCTCTTGCCTGATTTGCAAGTCGTGCATGTTTACAAAGGAGATTTCACTGTTTTTTTGAAGACAGTTACTTGCGACAACTGAATATGAAAACGAAAACGATAGAGCGTGGTTGATTGGATTTGTTTTTCCATTCAGAAACACCGAACTGCATGCCGAAGACAGCGGACACAAGTGGACGTTGGCAGGGCTGTTGCGCACGTTGAAAACAATGGGATACGACACTGAGTGTAAGTTGACGAGTTGCTTGGTTGATTGGTTGGCTGCTTGATTCATTGATCAGTAGATTAGTAGGTTGGATGATTGACCGATTAGCGGATGATTGGTTGGTTGGTTGGTTCAATCAAACAACTGTTAAACCATTGGTCACATGTTGCATGATTGACTGAATTGACTGGTGTGTTCGTGGTTTGATGGTTATTTTAAACTCACCAAACCATCAGTATATACTGTTTACTATTGGTTAGTTTTTCTATCGATTGATTGACTGACTGATTGATTCTAATCCAAGATCTTGTTGCAGTGCTGATGCTACGAATCGAAGATGTCGTGATCAAAACGCTCCTATCGGCACAGTCGTCCATCGCGGCAGCCTGTCTGACGTTTGTGCCCCATGACAGCAACTGCTTCGAACTGCTCGGCTTTGACGTTTTATTGGACGAACACCTGAAACCGTGGCTACTCGAGTGCAATCTGTCGCCGAGTTTGTCATGGTTGGTTGATCGGCCCTGGGTTCAAAAATTGAAACTAAGTCAAATCGATTACGTTTGATGCGTGTGGTGTGGCTGTATTGATGAGATTACACACACACACACACGGCTGCGTTTGCAGCTTTCAAAAATCGAAACGCGCACTTCACTGTTCTTTGTTGTTTATTCGGCTGTCGATGGCGGCCGTCTGAATGTTGGTAGCTTGTTTATTCGATCCGCGGATTGGCTGGTTGATTGCTTACAAATGATGCGGGACACTGCAGGTGCAGTGTTGAATGTTCAGTGAATGTTGAATGCAATCAGCATATCGCATCCAGTTAGCACGTTGGACAGACGTGGCTTTATAACAGCTTGTTTCAACATGAGCTGAGGGTGTGCGCTGCTACTTGAAATGACGTGAAGGAGTGCTCGTTCGCTGTGTTTCTTAGTTCCCTCACCCTTACTAAAAGAAACGAACGACGAACGTGAATTTCGTTGATGTTTTCAGTTAGAGATAAATGAAGAAATAGCGTAGAGAACGCCGTCAAAATAAGGTGTCCCTCGTTTTCCCTGTCATTCAGTCCCTATGCACCCCTCGGATGGGGCTGGATCGATCCTCCAACCGCACGGGGAACATTCTGCGATTCTGCGCTACCACCACCATTACCGACGCCACGAGAATGATGTGAAGTGGTGATATTTCCGTCCATTGCAGCGACTCGCCATTGGACGTGAAAGTGAAGACAAGCCTTCTGTGCGACCTGTTGACATTGGCCGGCATTCGTGTCGTCAACCCGGCGGCGGCCGCCAGCTGTCGCTCATCGTGCGCCACCCGCCAACGCCAACGTCAACCGTCAGCGGCGTTGTCGTCCGCCTCGGGTACGGTGCCACCGCCGACATCGCGACGATCGCACAGTGTCAGCGGTGGCGCGTTGAGACAGCAGCACTTGGCGAATGCGACGACGAGCACGGCCAGTTTGGATCGCGCCAAGTTGTTGAAGGTTGCTGATGGGTCTAGCACCGGGAATTAGGCTGGTCGTTCATTGATTGATTAGTGAAACGAACGGCACCAGGACTTTATTCACCGCACCTGCGCGTTCGGAAGGCGAAAACGTGCGGCTAAATTGGTGCGGCATTGTTTGCGCGGTGCGGTAGCGGCAATGAACAACACAAGACTGTGTCACATTGTGCCCATGATGCCAGCCAGACGTGCATCATTTGAGTTTTTACGATTGCTACTTTTTTTATTGTTCCTTTCTTGTTCTCCATTACACAAAACAATCCCTCTTGTTTTTGCAGCGTCGTGCAATCAAATCGAGCACCATGACGATGACGTCGCCAGCACCGTGGTCCCGGACACTCGCGCCAGACGAGCGTGCCCGCGCCCACTGTGCCCGGGTGCTCAGTGAATCGAAGCGAACCGGCCAATTCATGCGCGTGTTCCCGCGACAGAACACATGGCACATTTATAGGTATCGGTTCGGGTGGGAACTGGCCTGGCTGACTGGCTGCATTCCACATGTGCGGGCTGATTGCTAAATGGCATTTATATTGGTTTAAACGTGTCACTTTTCGCGGAATTCAGAGCTCGCGAATGAATAAAGAACTGGAACGAAGTTGCAAGAATACATGAGTTTGATTTTGAAAAGTTGATTTCAACCATACCCGATATATTTTTTCTTCTTAGCGCGTAATTCAAAGTTTCGCATGCTGTATGCGTGTATTCTGCAAAAAAGTAACAGGATTGAACAAACATACTGGAGTAAACGTGCCGACAAAGCGAATTAGCACGCGCAATCGCTGGCGGGTATTTCAGCTTGTCCATGAAACTCAACTCAACTGGTGGCAAGCGTAAACTACAGTGCAAACTCTACACAATGAACAATACACCATTCATTTTCAATTTTTTCTCTCCAGCGGTCTGATGCAGAGCATTCGCAGCAACTACGACCGTCGATTACACTGCAACCTGTACGGTGAGAAGACCGTGAATTGGTCAACGGAAACAGAGTCGGAGTCGACGCAAGACACCGTGCAACGGTTGCACCACTCACTAATGGACGCGCACAATGTTCGCGCAATCAGTGAACTGCCTCCGGATGTGCGCCAACTGCTGGCGCCCGGCTGCACGCAACTCGTGAAACGTTACGCCAGCGCGAAACCGTGGAATTCAAAGTCGAAAGGTTGCACGGTGTTTTTGTGGATACAATGTTAGACTGTTGTTGTTTGGAATATAAGATTCGGTTACGTTGAACCAGTACGGCACAGAAAGTTTGTTTTTCTTTCTAAGGAATCGTTCAAGTAAGAAAACATGTTTTTTTTTATTGATGCACACATCGCTGTGCAGTCTTGAACTTCGCCTCCACACAACCACCCAATCAGATATAGAAATAAGAGTGTTACATACAATCGAACTTTTCGAACTAATCGAACAATCGAACAATGAATATTTATAATTTTCATAAATTATAGGCTATGAAATGATTGATTGGTGATCACGTGGTGCAGGTTTTCTGGTGCAGGACACACTCCACCTGCTCAGCACTGCTGCGTACACGTGCTCATAAGCCAATGATCAGCCAATAGCATGTGGTATCGAATCAGGGCTGCAACATAAGCACAGCAAACTGTAGCGCACAACAAACCGCTCGAGCATTTTGCTGCGCACAGGAGTGCTGCCGCATCTGTCGCGTGCCGTCCGCAAGCGCACACGCAGCTGCATCGAGTACGAACGGCTGAGTCGCCGACGACGGCCGTACGTCATTGACGAACTGACGAACGCCATGGTCGCCAACAATCCGCTCGACTATAAACAGATCGAGATGATGATCATCGAACAGAACCCGACGCGCTGCTTGAACGACGCTGCTCCGATGTGATTGAAGCCCACGCCCTCTTATGTTTTATGCAACATTAAAGTTATTATTGATGCTTCTCCGGTCTTCACTAATTCTATGCAGAACAGAAAGAAACGTCGAACGTTTTTTTTTTTTGAAATTCAGTGCACGACTATCTTTTCTTTTGGTTCTGCGACTGAGTGCGCTTGCGGACTGAATTTTGACATTTGAAAGCATGATGCGCAATTCAAAATGGCCTCCAGTGACTTAGCCGTAATCTCAAGGTCTCGCTCGGGTCGCTTCGCCAATTTTGAATTCCCGCGCGTCACGCATGAAACTGCGTATCTTGTACGCGCATTGAGTCGCAGAACCAAAAGAAACAGTAATAATAGTTGAGCGTAGCTTGCAAGTTGAGCTCACTTAGTGATTTGTTATTACCGGTTGCAGCCAATGACTGTGCTGTATAAAGTTACCACTGTTTTTTGTTTTATTGTCGTCGATGTACCGCTATATCCATTGGTCAGTTCCCTCACGTTGCCTGCCTTGCATGTTGATGTTGTTCTTTCCCAGCAAGTCACATGTCGCAATCAACTTTTTTGTCCGTCCGTGCATTAACCACCACATATTAGCCAGTATCGTTGAAAATTGTTGATAATTTTGTGCACGATTTTACTGTCGTTTTTAACCGGTCTCCGTTTTTTTGCGGTTGTTTTTGTTGTTTTTTTTTGTTTTTTTTTGCTGATGATCAATGTGAGTGATTGACCTCTCGTACTTCCTTGGTTTTACTTCGCTTTCTTGCTGTGTTACCCAGAAAACGACTCAGTTAGTAATAATAAAACTTGTCACATGAAATGGTTGCCATCAAAAACAGAAATCAAAAACTATGCTGTTCTCATTTTTATCGTTTGTTGTTCATGCGTTCAGTACCTCATAGTGTCTTTGACTGTATTTTGTCGCATATGTCACGAGTGTTTAGGTTTCTTCTTGTCTGCAGGGTGATTTCGGATATTTTACTGTTGTTTATTTTAAAGATTCGCTTTTTGAAATTTAAGGCAACACCTTTTTTGAAATTTGTTTCAGAAAAAAATGACCAGCCAACCTATTGAGTGTAAACGATCTTGTTGTCTTTTGACGATTGGGTATGTTTTTGTGCTTTTGTTCTTTCCCTGAGCATATTTTCTTTGTTGCAGTTTCTGGTCATCGAATACAAGAAGAATTGTATGTTGTGCTTCATTGTTGGTTGATTTTTTGTGTGAAAAATTTGGGCAATATTCTTGATGCTTTCATGCAGTGTGAGAGACGCATCGAATGAAAACAGTTGGAAAAGCACTTCCCGGCTTGTTGGTGGCTTGTTTTGAAGCAGTCAAGTGTGTTGATTCAGTCACATTCAGTTTACTTTTTTTGTTACTTTTTTTTGTTCTGGCTGTTTTAGTGGTGAAGATTTGCGCAATCGGTACTGTTAAAGAATCATGGTTTCTCGAAACTCGCGTGCACAGTCAATTTTTTTTGTTCAAGCGTTGCAGTTTCGTCTGAGTGTGCTGATGTTGGATTTGAAGATCTTGAAAAAAGAATCGCACCGTGCAGCGCGCGCGTGCTCCTGCATCCACTCGACTGTGCGTATCGCCGAAGCTTGTGTGAGGTGTGGCACAACGTTTGAACAAAAAATTTCGCCTGTAAGTAAACGCGAGTTCCGAGAAACCATGATTCTTTTAAGTACCGCGCAATCTTTTTGTTGTTGTGTCTGGGTGGGCGTTTGCTGTGCTCCCGGTAATAATGTCAGCAGTATAACAGACACCAAACGTTCTGTTTTATTTTCAGCAAGCAAGCAAGCAAACACGGGCGAAGCCTCTGGTTGCGCCGTTGTGGCATGTCATTTCATCAGTTTCCTACAAAATGCAAATGGAAAATCGCGAATCCGAATTCTTCTGCACAACATGCCGCAAGGGTTATTGGAGCGCCGGTCTACTCGAAGCGCACAACATTCTGGAACATTCGATCGATTCGTTCCTCCGTGTTGGTGGTGACGACGACGACGTTGCAAAGTGGTTGATCCATGAGAATGCTGCTTCAAATCAGCTGATTCTGACGGTGCCGCCGCTGCGCACCCATGAAGAGCACCACCGGAGCAACGGCGACGGCAGCTTCGCGGCAAACGTGCATGCGGTCAGGCAGCTGCTGGCGGCTCGCTCATCACCGAAGTTGCTGCTGCGCTCGATCGAGGTGGAGCGGACGGACGACGACGACGGCGGCGTTGCGATGTTCGTGTTCCGCGCGTCAACTTCACAATCGCAGCGGGTGGACAACGAAAAACTGCGAAATGGGAATGCTGAAAATCAGCCGACGTCGACAGGCGCAGAGTTGTTGTTGCAACGGTCGGTTGTTAATCGCGTTTATTGGCAAAATTGGTTTTATTGCAACTTTCTATCTTGGGTGGGAACAGTGTAGTGTGTTGTTTTGGTTATGAGTGTCTCCTGACGAAAAATAGATTTTGCTCAAATTTGATATGGAGCTACCCCTAGATGCCACTAAAAAAATCCGCATCGATTTTGCCGAGAAAGCCTTCTGGTGTGGCGCTACAAGGCTCAAAACTTGGGTAGGTCGAGAAAAAAAGCATTTTTTTGCGTCGTGCGAAATATGATCTTCTAGCGCAACACAGAAGCGTTGTTGCATATTGGTGTTAATACGAAAAATGTAGTATTTTGCAAGGGCGTTCACGTGGTGTATTTATTTTTTTTGAAGCGCATAACATAACATTGTTACAAACAAAACTGTTGAAAAAAATTTAAAAAATTTTTGCAAAAAAATGATGTTTTGCCTTTTATTCTTCAAAACTTTGTTTGACCAGAAAATTTTTTTCACCATCTTGTTCGCCGTAAAAAACTGGTCTAGAAAAGTTGTTTCAGAGAAAAAATTAGCATGATATATTTTTTTATTTTGAATCAAAAATTTTTCATCGTTTGAGTCATCCTCGTGGCTTCATTAAAAAGTCTTTTGTAACGTGCTAAGATAACACTTTCACACCCAGATATCAATATGAAAAATATAGTATTTTGCAAGGGCTTTCACGTGATGTATTATTTGTTTTTTCTTTGAAGTGCATTATATAACATTGTTTCAAGCAAAACTCAAAAAACATAGAAAACTTTTTTGCAAAAAAATCACTTTTTTGCCATTTATGTTTTAAAACTTTGTTAGACCAAAAAACTTTTTTCACCATCTTGTTCGCCGTAAAAAAAATTGGTCTAGAAAATTTGTTAAAGAGCAAAAATTAGCATGATATAATTTTTTATTTCAAATCAAAAATTTTTCATCGTTTGAGTCATGCTTCATCAATAAGTTTTTTTGTAATGTGCGAAGATTACATTTTCACACCAAGATGTCAATAAAAAACTATAGTAGTTTGCAAAGGCTTTCACGTGATGTATTTATTTTTTCTTTGAAGTGCATCATATACAACTCAACTTGCAAGCTACGCTCAACTATTATTACTGTTTCTTTTGGTTCTGCGACTCAATGCGCGTACAAGATACGCAGTTTCATGCGTGACGCGCGGGAATTCAAAATTGGCGAAGCGACCCGAGCGAGACCTTGAGATTACGGCTAAGTCACTGGGGGCCATTTTGAATTGCGCATCATGCTTTAAACTGATCGTCCGCAAACGCACTCACTCGCAGAACCAAAAGAAAAAATAGTCGTGCACTGAATTTCAAAAAAAACGTTGGACGTTTCTTTCTGTTCTGCATACAATTAGTGAAGACCGGAAAAGCATCAATAATAACTTTAAAGTTGCATAAAACATAAGAGGGCGTGGGCTTCAATCACATCGGAGCAGCGTCGTTCAAGCGGGGCGCGTCGGGTTCTGTTCGATGATCATGAAAAAAATCAACGCTGTCTTTTCCATGAAACTTTACTATTTCACATTTTAACGTTTTAACAAATGTGACATTTCAAAACACACTTCTTTTGTTGCGATATGTTCAAACAATCACCAACCAACCATGTGACCAGACAGCGTTGATTTTTTCTGTTAGCATGCGATATATTTCTTTTTGTTCTTTTCAGCATTACTTAAGTTTTATTTTTTCTTCTTTCTTTCTTTTCATATTTTTCTTTTTGATCGTGTTTCTTTTTCGGCTTATGCGGGCACGGCTGCATAAGAGTCACAGAAAACGAAAGCGGCAAAAAGAAAAGAAAAGAAAAAAGAAAAAAAGAAAACTTAAGGGTGGGCGCGATAAGTGCGCGCAACGGGGCGGATCGAGAACAAATCATAAAATTTGTTTCAAAACAAATTTTTGATTTGTTCTTGGCATTTGAGACTAAGACAATGAGACAAGAGACTGTCGAGTTCCACAACCACGAGACAAGATGAGAGACATGGCGAACTATGTCGATTCGACCCATATCTTTAAAACAAAGATTCTCTCCGCTCGGGACTTGCAATTCTGGTGCAGTGTCACAGCTCAAAACAAAGATTTTGTTATTCAAATTAAACTTTCAAAAAACATAAAACTTTTTTTGCAAAAACCACTTTTTGCCATTTATGCTTTAAAACTTTGTTCTCAAAAATGCACGTGCGCCGAGGGGTGGTAATGGCAGCACGAAACATCAGCCAGCCCTCGTTTTTAACAAATATGCTTGGGTTGGCTTGGGGCCACGCATATATGCGTAAAAACGATGTTATACGTCATTATATAGGTTGGTTGTGACTACCAATAACCCAACAAGCGGTCAAGCGGTTTAAAAACAAAACAAGGTTCGTAAAAAGACGCTGTTTGAACATGCCATTACACATATCGAAAAATAAATTGGTCAGAAAAACTTTCCAAAATGTTATTATAATGTTCCAGTTTTCAGCTAGAAGCATCTCAGCACAAGCCAGTAAGAGCATTTTTATTTTGGAACCTTTTTCTTGGCTAACCCTGTATATCTTTGCTGCTGAAAAAGATATAATTGTGCAGGTTCAGTCAATAAGGTTCAGAAATAAATTTTTAAAGTTGAACTCTTACACAATCTATTCGTCTGTTTTCTTCACTTGACTGCCACATGAAGCTGATGCCGCTTCCGCCGATGCCCAATACGGGTGCATTTGCCACGTTGCCGCCCAGCGCCCGGTCGACTAAAAAAGCGAGTCTTTTAAGACTTAATTAAGACAACTGCTTCGCTGCATTAATTTTGATGAAACGACAAATCGCTGATGCCGTTTCAAAATGCAGCCCAATCAGCCGGTCTGTTTGGGTTGCCTTCTGGTTGTCTGTGACACGAATTTCTTCAGAAGCACGAACCAGTTGCTTGTTGTTCGCCCTCCTTCGTTCGCAACGCAGAGGTATTGATGATGATCGGACGACGACGATGATCAGCAGTAAACACGGCTTGCTGCAGGAAGAGTAAAACGGTTGAACCACTTAGTATGACAGCAAAGATGGTTCGTACGCTGGTTTTATAGCGCTTTTATCCAATTAAAAATTTTTAACTTCAGAACAGCACCATTTAATGAAGGCAAAACAGAATTAGCCCAGTTGGACCAATGGCTATGGCCCATTAAAAACCACAAGTTGTTATAGCGCTTTTATCCATTTTTTAAAATTTTTAACTTCAGAACAACACCATTTAATGAAGGCAAAACAGAATTAGCCCAGGTGGACCATAATGACCATTGCCCATTAAAAACCACAAGTTGTTTGGAGTTTCAACGACCTAAATAGTACTTTGACTGTATAGTACCTAAATGACGTCCTTTGCAGTACAGGGTGAGACAAAAAGGCTTCAAACTTCAAAATGCTTTCACTGGCTTGTACTGGAATCTTGTTAAGCCTGAAATTTGGAACACTGTTATAATATTTTGGAAGGCTTTTTCTGATCTAATTTTTTTGGTTTACACGTTTCAGTTCATTTTGCAGTGTAATTACAAAGTGACTGAAGATGTGGGTTTACTTTGTTCAATCTCCGTGTTTCTGTGGAATGTTTCTTGCCAGGAAACACGACACGACGGAGTGTTTTTCACTCTCATCGATTTTTACGGTGTTCGAGATTTGACTGTGGAGTTCACTGATCCATTGTGCATTTCATGTGCTGCTTCGTTTGATTTCATGAAAGCAGGAAATAATATGCTGAAATTGCGCAAATTAATTTGATTGTTTGTTGGTCTCTCTTCCACAGACTCACCGACGAAACGAATAGTGGCGGGTCGTTTTGCCCAAAAGAACCAGCGACGTCGAACACTCCGATCCAAGAGGAGGACAGCACGGTCGAGGACGGAGAATTGCCGCCGTCAACACGAGACACGCCCGTGCTCTGCAGTCAGCCAACTGAGAATGCTGATGTTCCCGTTCAGTCGAACGAAACATCGATCGTGGAAAGCGCGCTGAACAGCGCGAAAGCCACAGCAACCGTTCAGCCACTACAACAGGGTAAACACGAGCGGAAACACGTTTTCGAAATTATTTCTGTCTGCTTTTCCTGGCGGGATGGTCGTCACGTTCACCAGCGCGGCAAATCAGCATTATGGCCGATAGAGTTTGAGTTATCGGCCGCTGCAATTGCGTGTATTTTGTTTGTTGGATGTGCATTTTTGTCATTGTTTTTGCAGAAATTGCTCGTGCAGCCGCAGGTTCACTGAAGGTCGTGGAGTCAACGACTCAGTCGCACTCGTTCACGTCTGCCGTACCGACTGACGCAGCTAGTCGGGTGCGTCCATATTTCTTGTCTACTTCGCTTTGGTTTTTGGTTGAAATTCGGCACAAAGTTGACGTTCGAGTTGTGTCAGTGGTTATTTGTGGTCGACAGTGTGACAGACAGCTGATGATTCTGTTTCTGGTGTGCTCATGCGTGGTTCGTGAATGACTGTTGTGGTTTTTGTTGCACATGAGATATGGTTTTAGAAAATGATGGCTTCGTTATTGTTGTGGTTCTCAGTTGCTCAGACACTTTTCTGTTGATGACTTGGATTATGCGCCCTTTAAAGCCTTGCCAATTCATGGAGTCAGTCAGCGCTGTTGCTGATTGGGCGGTGGCTTGTGAGCTGGCTGTTGCGGGCCACAGTTTACCAGTTTTTTCTTGTTGTTTTTGCAACAGAAGTTTTTTTCAGTTTTGTAGTGCAATTCGGCTAATTGAAGTGAAAGGTGCTGGTAAAGTACATTGTTAAATCTCTGAAAACCAAACGCACAAAAAAAACAATCAAGCGAGTGAACTCGACCAAGCGTTACTGGATTGGTGAAGCGACGTTTTAGGCCACACGAAATTGTTGGAACATAAAATGGGAATCGTCAAGTGTCAGGTACAGTGGAGGCATGCGGAGAGAGGCCGTGCAACTGCAGCCGCAGCCTGCAAAGTCTACTGCAACAGATGAAAAACCACAACAGTGACGAATTAAAGCGGCAGCTCAACAGTCGGTGATTGATAGGAGAACAGAAAGAAAGAGAAAGTTCGCTTGTTTCAGGCGGTTTCAATGGAAGCTGCCGAAAGCATCAAACGTGCGAATACGAAAGTGGTGGAGGAGACGAGGAAAGTGCCGACTAAGCCGCAACAACAATCAATGGAGGAGGCGGAGACAATGAAAGTGGCAACTAAGCCGAAACAACCATCGAAGGAGGTGGCAGAGACGAGTAAAACGCCGAAACCGAAACAACCGTCCTGGTGGTACAAGGCGTGCCGCATCTGTCAGCATCGCGGACACGAGCCACGCCGCTGCGCAATGCAGGCGCTGCTCAAGCAAGGTCGACTGTTCCGACCCGGCGACGGCTATCGAATCGCGATGGGCACGTACTGGTGCGCTGTTCCTACGGCTGACGGAGTACACTCGGTGTATTTCGTGCACGGCGTCATGGGCGTCTATCCGGAGGTTCCAGTGGAAACGTTGCCCTATGGAGAGGAGCGACGTTGGGCGGTGACGACGAGCGCAAACGGCGACTGGTTGCAGTATCCGGAGCCGGTGGTGCCGTCCGAAGGCGGAACGCACAGCAGATTGCTGTTGCGCTCAAACACCAGCGTCAATCGCGAAACAAAGCAACTGAACGTCGGTGCGCGAGTTCACCCGGTGCATTTGCCCGACCATCGCTGGCTGTACACGGCAACGCTGCCACTGCGCAATGGCGATCTACGACAAGCGGTGGAGAACGCTGTGAACTACGCGACGCGTGGCCCGAGTGTCGGAAAACTGTCCGAAGACGCCGTCCGTCGGTACGTTGATCGAGAGCCGAGTGGTGATGGTGATGGTGATGGTGCACGATTTCGGTGGTGTCGCTGGCATCTCGCCGATCACGTGCCCGGCGTCATGTCAGAGTGCAACGTTTTCGATTCTGCTTCGGAGTATTTTGGCGAAGTGCGAGACCGCAGTCTCGTTCAATGTTCGACGCCGATTTGGGTGAGTCGTGGTGAAGCTGATGAAGCGTTGCAGTTGAATGCTGGAGGCGGGCGTGGGTGTGCCGATGGAAACCAGGAAGGAGCCGATTCAGCATGCGGCAAGCAGCGCTTGGGGATTCGCAGCGTGTCGCGGAGTTTGCAGCGTCGTTTGTGCGTGCGCGCAACGGATGTCACGACTGCGCGAGTCGCAAGACGCTCGGTGTCGATCCAGCGTAGGTGCAACGAGTGGAAGCGTGTCCGGCAGGAGCGACAACCGGAGAGGCGTAAACAGACTGAGGAGCACGCGTGGAGTGGCGAACGCAGTGCGAGCGGACAGGCAGGCGGCAATACGGTCAGTTCATCAAAGGCGATTGCGGAGGCGTGGTCGGCGAACGAAGGAGGTGGACGAGTGAGGGCGGGCCGTGCGAACGGCAACTCGAAAGCAGTGGCGGGCGTATCGTCGGCCAAAAGGAGTTTGAATTTGTGTACAGGTTATGGTGGTGGAGGCGGTCACACGGCCGGCCTGTCGTGTCCAACGATTTTGCGGCAGACGGCTCGAGAGCGGATGAAACGCGCACGGTCGCGTAGTCGATCGAGAACGTCGAGCGAGACGTCGCAGCGTTCGCAGCCGGGCACGGCGGGCAATTTCAGGTCGTCGTCGTCACACAAAAGGCGACCGTCTCGTGAGCAACAGCTGATGCGTTTGCGAGTGTGTCCTCGTTCGGGGTCAAGTTCGTCGTCGCTGGAGCGTTCACAGTGCCGTGAACTGCATGAACGATCGTTGAGTCGCCGTGATCATCGTCGCACTCGCAGGATCGATCGACCGACATCGCGTCATGGTCGTTCGAGTGGTCGCTCGTCGCTCCCATCGTCGCGGTTCCGAGGAACGTTCGAACAGCAACATAAGCATTGAACTGTATTGGACTTGTGGTAACTGAATTGGATTGTTGGTGTTGATGTGATGTTTGTGGTCAAAGTACTGTGTTATCTTCTGAAAAGTTTTGCAGTGTCATAGAAAAGTCAGTATTTTTTGCATTCCGTTATTCTGTGCGGTGCCGCCATCAACTCTTGTCTACAGGTGATCTCGCTTACGGGCTTTCGATGTTTTTGTGGTTGTGAGAACACGAATATCTTTCAGTTGTGTTTTGGTGCTTCTGCAGGTTTTGTTTTGTTTGATTGCGTTTTCAATTGCTGGTGTAGTTGAGGGAAGGAGTGTTTGCAAAACAGTGGCAGCGCTTTGTTGTTCAGCATCGCTGAGGAAGATACTGTAACGTTCCTTTATTACCTTACCGATTAATGAAACAATCGTAGTCTGGCTGGCCCATGGTCTGTGGCTTGTGAGTACTGACTTAGTGGGCCTACTTTACCGGGATTTGTTAAGGATGCTGTTAATCGATTTGTTGTTTGTTTTTTTGAGCCACTGTTTACCAATTTTTTGTTGTTTAAAACGATGTTTGGTTTACCGAATTGAAGTAAAAAATTGTTGATAAATCGCGTTGGTAACGCTCTGAAACCAAACACACGATAAGAATGAAACGCAATACCAATACGTAGCAACCAGTGTTGATCTTTTTGTCCACTGCGAAGTTGATCAAGCGTCGCCGGATCGACTAATCAACATTTCAGTCAGCCATTATTGTTGGAACGTGAAATCAAAGTCCAAAGAGTCCAAAGCTACCAGTGACCGACTGACTGAATAATGGGTTGCGGTTGGGTTCGACTGGTGTGAACTTAATCAAAATTGTTTTGACTCGGGAGGTCTGCGTTTTTTAATTAAAAAATGTTGAATGGTCAACTTCAAATTATTGACAAAAAAGAAATTGGATTATCCCTGGTTCTGACAACCAGTATTCAATCGAATAAACTGCAGTGCATTTGTTTAATTCAAAAAAACGTGTTCTACTCAATGGACGTGTCGTTCGGTCGGTCAGTTGTAGGTTTCTGAGTAAATTTTCGTTAAGCTTGGTCAGTTTTTTTAGCCCAACTCATTGCCTCCGACGAGCATCAGCGAATCAGCGTCTAGCGACAACAGCAACACCGTCGACGACTACAACACGTCGCAGTACCGCGCGTGGATGTACGCCACACAGCAACTGCAACAGCAAACACAACACCAACAACAACAATGGCTCCAGAACAACTTCGGTTACCAACAGTTCGCCAGCTACCAACAGCAGCAACATCACCAGCAGCGCTACTACGGATGGGCAGCGCACCCAGCGTTGGCTGTGCCACAACAACAGCCGCTCGCTACTGGTGGCCGACATTGCGCCCATGGACCACTCGAGAAGTGCAAGTGCGTGTTGTGGGCAGTTTTGTGGCGCCGGAAACAAGTGAAATTGTGTTACCATCAGAATGAGAACGGTCATGATGAGCCGTTCTCGCCTAGTTTTTTAGGTTTTCTTGTTTGTGTGTTTCGATTGCTTGATCACAACTTATTTTGTATCTGCATCTTCCAGTTATACAGTTCTAAACACTTTCAATTCAATCATTGTGCAAAACGCACCTAATCCGAGAAAAATATCGCTGGGTTTGTGCCTTTTCGGGTATCGGTTTTGAGTCGTTCATTTACGGCCCTTAACCAAGTTAGTGCGAAAACGCATCCAGGTTGCGTTAACTGCTTTTGGTAGTCATTTTCTGTGCGCTTGCTTGTGATGCAAACCATGCTTTTTGTGACCCATTCGAAAGTAGGGGACCAGCTAAATTGAAAGAACCGCGTGTTTTTTGCTGTGTTGCAGTTACTGAAAGATACGTTTGCGTGAAGCTGCCAGAAGCTCATGGAAAAGTAATGCAAGCAAGTTGGTTAGTTTCGAGTTATTCGATCGCCCCGCAGAAACGGTACGTACGCGTTTAGTGTCCTCTGTGCCGGGGAGCACCGGCTGCTAGGATTCCCAATGAGCTCGGTTGCCGGGCGCCACCACTGCGCTGTTTGTATTGCAGGGACTTCGGCAACAACCGTCGCTGTCTGTTCGGTGCGAACTGCACCATGCAGCACGTGCTCTGTCCAAGAGACGAATTGCGTAGCTGCCAGCCGGACTGTCCGTTCGACCACTTGTGGCGTCCGCGTCTCTGTCACCTGTGCAAGATCGCCAGCGCGCATGCGGCTGTCGCCAGCAGCACACGCTGAGTGTTGTCGCCGCATTTTGCTGCTCGTACAGACATTTGCACTGCTCGGCTGGCGCGTTCACGAAGCAACATTTAGTGATGCATAACAATGTTTTGACATAGCTCTGCGTCACTAAATACTGCTTCATGAATGGTCCGTGGGCAAAACTGGTTACTTTAGAATGGCTGCTAGAATTATGTGCTCACATGTCACAGCATAAAAAAAACACCTTCTAGTAGCTGTTTTTGTTTTGCACTACTATTTTTCTAATCAAGGTATTCAAAGTTTTCTAACGGGCAATTTTTTGCAATTTATGGGTGCTTGATATGTTTCAGAATTTCGCTTGATATTTCCATTCAAGTTCGTTCGAGATTTGTTTTGATATGTTGTTTTTCGTTTTTTTGGTTGATAATCTCATGCAATTTTTATAATCTGTAACAAACAACTCACTGAGTTGTTCGCTTTATCACGCAATTTTGCCTGACCGTTTATGCAAGTTACTATAGCTTACTCGCAATTTTTTTTCAGAGAAATGTTTTCAAAAGCATCTTTTTTACTTGATGATCCTCATTGTCTGCGGGATAATTTCACTTCACCGGTTGAATATTTTTGTAGAATTTGATGTCTTAACTTTTAGCTCTCAATTTGGTACAGTTTATCTTTTTGAGTTATTTTCAAAATAAAAAACGACACAAAGACCATTGGTACAACAAAAAAACAAAGCCCGTTTCAATGTACACATTGCGTTGAGTTTCAAAAACAGAAAAACCTTATTCCTGCGCGTCAACCACAAGAATAGTAACGAAACAACCTCGTGAAACGAAAGAAATCATGGAAATCACAGCCAGTTTTTGTGCCAAGGGTCTAGTTTCATCTGCCGCTGAATGGGGTGATACATATGTGTGGTTTAAAGTTTTCGATTGCATAACTAGCCATGTGCTCAGTTTGACACCGGCTTGCAACAGTCGTCACACAATCGTGAATGAGCCCGGGGTACTGTTGGTATCGTCCAGCCATTCTGGGTCACCGTGATCGTCCGGTCTAAAAAATAATGCAAAAAGATCTCAAGGCTAGGTCACCGTACACACTGCGAATGCCAACTCAACACCATTGACATTTTCACTATTGATTTTGTTGAGCTTACCAGTGGTAGCTCAACAGATTTGTTGAGTGCGCGTTCGCAGTGCAGTACAATGGATTGTTATGTTATAAGTACAACTCACTCTGCTTGTTGTCTGTATTCTCTGAGCCTTTTGAGCGCGGATCGAACGGCGCGCATGTTCAGGTAGACGAGCCCGTTCAGCATACCAAGAAAGCACAACAGAACACCTGCGGAACAGTGATTGTTTGGTAGAAATATACCGACACTGAGTCACTTTTCAACGACGAATGATTCAACTCAGTAGTTGAGCGAATGTGTGGCCGTGGACGTCAAATAAAATGTTTGAAGTGGTGTCCGGTGTCTTGTCCGTCGAGGTGCCCTGTCCCGCGCGGTGTCCCGGAACTGAAAGTGCAACTCATCAGCAGTGAGCAGCGAAACCATCTGCTTTTTATGTGGCTACTTTTAGTTCTTGGACAGGAAACCGGACACCACTTCGTATTCGGTATTTTTATTTAGCGTGCCGAGGTAATCAATCACATTGTGATTGAGGGTAGCCAGCAGCAAACATTGACTCAAAATTAAAAAAAGTGTTTCAATAAAATGCACCAGTAACAAACGCCAGCCAGACGTCATGCGGGTGCTGGCAGTTTGCTATAGCCAGCACGACGTACCACCCGGCGCGCAATAACGGATGGTCAAATTTGACCATTCGATCGAGCACTACCACTGCCAATGGCCGGTACACGTGACCAGTTGGTGCCAGCTGCTGTTGGCTGACGCTGTCAAGGGCGTTTGATGACGAAGTTGCACTGAAACGCGAAAGTCAGTTTCGATTTCTTATAAGGCCAGTCATCATTGATCGGTTGCATGCATCAAGGCCAGTCCTCATACTGACGTATGCTTGATGCACCGCAGTGCCCTCTTGGACTCGTTTTCTAACCAACCAACCTGAACAATTTTTGTATGATCGCACGGTAGACGAGCACGAAGCATTCGAGCCACGTCAACACAATTGCGGTAGCTCTGTAAGTGGAGTTTTCGTTGCTGTTGAAAATTTTTATAACCTGTTTTGTTGATGTGTTTTCTGTTGCCAACACCATCGTTTTGAGACTGTGCGGTTGGACGACTTGCTGACGAGCCCGGGGGTCGCCGCGGTCTTCATTTTTATCGGAAGAAACCGTTAAAAACAGTGTTCAGCAGTCGCGGTGTCCAACCCGCAGTCCGCAAAGCAGAAACTGACGTTCTAATCAGCTAAACAATGAATAAAGATGAAATGCACAATGAAACTGAAAAAACGTACAGCAAAATAACGCCCATCAGAACGTAGCCATCGTAGACCGTCTCGACAAAACAGCTCCACGCAACTGAAAACCCAAAGAATCCATTAACGTACGGAATGGCCGAGTAAACATGGCAGCTTTTTTCAGGGTGGAAGGAGCGCGCGAAATTTGAATGAAAGAAGGTAGAACGTTCAGAAACCCAACTGTGTGTCAAATTTGACGTGTTTTTTTAATCTCATTAATTCTTCGTGCTATTCTGTTCATTGTCTCTGCTTTGCACACACGATTGGAAATTATCTTAGCATTCTTGAAAAAGACAACTCCTAGTCTGCGATGGATTCCGCCTTGATGGAGAATACAAGGACTGCCTTATTTATTCGGCCATACTGTAAGAGTGGAGCATTGCATTCATGTAAACACATGCCACTTACCAAGCGTCGTGAACCACCCAAATGAAACCGTGGCCATCTCGAGGTAGCGCCCGCATCGCGTCAGCATTGCTGCCTCGCGGTCCATTTTTTTCAAGATTTCCACAATATCGGTAAATTCGGTTGACAGCAAAATCAGCGTTCGAGAGCTGTGATCAACAGCGCCGGTTACTCATTCGTTCAACGAAAGAAAATCAACTGACTAACATACGAAAGATGCTTATGAACGGACACCACTACTGGCAACAGTGTTTTTCATCGTATCAAAAAATTATTGCGCCCAACATAAAATACCAAAATGTATGTACAACGCGAATTTTTGCTATGCAGTGTCATCGATGTGAACAAAACAAACCACACACAGGCGAAACCGAACTGTGTATAAGCCTGTGTGAGCAAAAAGTGATGTTTTCTGCGTTTCAAATATAAAAAAGTGCACTGTATCAGAGACAGACAACGCATATGAGAACAACATTGTAAACATATAAAATATGTTCAACATTGGATGAACGGGGGGGGGCAGGGCAGACTAGGGCCGTCTCGCGGTAAAATCATATCGGCTGAATTTTTTTTATTGAAAACTGATTTTAATAGATTTTATTACTGAGCGTGTTTTTAGTCGTACGCGGTCAAAATAATTTTAACAACCATTTTTGTGTTCGTGATCATTCTGCTTGTTTCTCTGTCGGACTTGGCACTTGCTGCCCTGTTGAACTTGTTGCGTTTTTGCATCGAGATGTGTATGTGTTGAGTGTTCAAATGAAAACACGTTTGGCGGGAATCCATGGAAATGTTTTTTGAGATTTTTTCAAAATAAACCTTTTTCTGCCTAATTGAGATTGAGGATCCCTGATTTCGTTGACTTAACGTTATTTGCCTAATTTTATTTTAACCAGCTTTATGTTTGTTGAATGGAGTTGAGAAGAGAACACAATTTGTACAAATAAAAATTTTCGGAGGTGCAAAAAGTTTCCAAAATCATTAAATAAGCCACTGTATATTGGAATTTTTATTCTCCTTTCTATACAACAATGAAACTTCATTACAAAATCTTTCTAAAGCGGCTTTCATGAAGCAGCATTTAATGATGCTCAGCTATACAATATGCTTTAACATAGCTACTGTACTTCGCGTCACTCAATACTGCTTCATGAATGCCCCTCAAAACCTCATGAATGCATCGACAACGGCAGCAGAACGTCGTCGTGGCGCTTGCAACAACAACCGAACAGGTTCTGCTTCAATAATCGCCGGTATTTCTCGCTGAACAACATGTAGACGAAAATGTTACTGCTGGCGTTCACCAATGTGAGCAAATTCGAGACTTCCACCAGTCGTGAGAAAGTCGGCCCAAACGTGCTGTTAGTGTGCACGTCGCAGTTCTCCAGAATGTTCAATATGAACGAGAGACTGTTGCAGCTGAGGAACACGACAACAATGCCGATCAACATCACACTGGTGCTGATCTCCTTTGCCATTTCCTGAAAAAAAAAAACGATTTTTTCATGCTTTTTATTCAAATACGAGTTTTCAAAAACCTTATTGTAAAAAAGTGGTGTGACCAATGAAAAACAAAATCAATCACCGACGGCAAAAAAAGGCAACAAAAAAGTTCGCTGGGTCGAAACCGAATCAAGTATGATATTATTGCATCCACATTTTAAAATGAAAAAGCAAAACAATTTCAAGCGCCAAAGTTTTTTGGCTGAGTACCTTAACTTGAATGGGAAGGTCATCTGCTGCAAATTTCTGCTTACCAATGTCGCGAAAAAAACAAAACGAAAAGCAATCCACACCTGTCGTTTGTGCTTGTCATCCTCCCCGCAGACGCTCAAATGCCGCTGCGTCGTCCGATGCACGGCGCTGATCACCATCGTGTTCACCACGATCAACACGGTGAACGGCACCGCGAACATGATGATCGTGTTCATCCAGCCGTGGAACAGCAGCACGTAGACGGGATGGCGTCGCAGCGCGCTCATCTGCAGCTGCGGCAGACTGTACTGGATGTTCGCGTAGTAGCAGTGGCTGGCCGCGCGGATCTCGAACAGACGCGACGCGTTGAACAGAACGGAGAACAGCAGCAGCACGATGATGGCGAGACGGACACGCCCTCGGGTTAGCAGGGAGCCGGCCTGTGCGGGGGTGTTTTTGGTTGTTGTTGGCATAGTGTTGTTCATGGCTGTTTTTGGCAGTGCTGCCATTTTTACCGAACGACCACATCAAGACTTTGAAAACTTTGATAACCATGTGCAGGTTCGTCCGAAATCATGCCCGCGCCAGCCGGTATAGTTAAAACGTTAAAACGCAGGTCTTAAAGAAAAGATCATAGCAACCTTGAACGGTACACAGACGCCGATGAACCGATGCACGGACACGAGCACGGTCATGTAGACGGAGACGGTCTGCGCGGTCAACATCAGCGCGTACGCGTACGGGGAGGCGGCGTAGCTGAGTGCGACGAGCGCGTACACGGCAGCCGTTTGACCGACGCGCGGCACCGTGAACACGAGGAACGAGAAGAGCAGGATGACGAAATCGCTGCTGCTCAGCACTGCGAGGTACCAGTTGATGGGCGCCTGGCGCATCGCCGCATGCGACCAAATCTTGACGCTCAGGAGGTTCGCGAGCAGGCCGAACAGGATGAGCGGCAGCGCCACGTAGGCCATCAGCACCACCGGAAATTGCGATAGCGTATTAGAAAGACGGTTTTTGACGACGAAAGCGGCATTCATGAAGCAGCATTTAGTGACGCGTAGCTGCAGCAACGCGGCCTCTGAATACTGCAATTCATGAATGCCGCTTAATGCAAACTTGTTGTCGCACTTTTCATGTCGCTGCGTGCACGATTGAAAAGCATTGGAAACTGAATGAAACGTTCTCAATCTGTCAATGTTATTACAGTCACTCGCGGCTGCCAAAATTGCCCAGAAAACTGAAATTCGAGACAAAATTAAAATTAGACTTACCGATATCGCATCATACGCCTCGTAACTGTCCTCGCAGTAGTTTGAGCGATTCTGAGTGGTGTTGTTCATCGGTACAGAAATAAAGCCGAATGAGGTCACGTGCACAATCTCACCAATCGATCTATTCGTTTTATCATTTCTGAATAATCAGTTCTAAAAAAGCTTTGCAAACTCTTCAAAAATTCAATCATTGATGCAAACTGTATATGATCATCCTGGCACTGAAATGGTAAAGTCAATTGACAGCTGTACATGAATCGAGAAAAAAACCGCAGAGGCGAATCAGAACCGAGCGGGCGTTTCAGAACGCTAAACTGTCCGTCAGTCGCATGACATGAAAAAAGTTCGTGCCTGAATGACACAAGCAGCAAAAAAGGGCAGCGCGCGCGTCCCCGGATGTTGGAGAACATGTGCGTGCACGCAAACTTTGTTTCGTCTTCAGCGAGTCTTTTTCCGAATCAGGACCGGCGGCTGAAGAACGCGGCGTGTTTGCCAAGTGCCTACGTGCATGCGTAGATTTTGTGCAAAAAAATTGTCGCAACATATAAAATATAATTCGTTTGGTTGCCCGGTCCGGAGAGTCATGCATTGCGCATGTACCCTCACTGACGAGCTGAGCTTATTATAAGACCCGAATAAAAAAAGGCAATGGCCCGCGCGGCGACACGACATGAGTTACTTTTGAGTTGAACAAAAACCAAAATGTACATTACTTCATGCGCAACGGAGATGTCAAAAAAAAGGTTTGAATATCTGTATCTATCGCTTTTGGGGGTCTCTTGACAAGATCTTCTCCACTGGAATCTTACTTGATTGCCAAGTTGCAAACAGGGATGACTTAACTTGATCAATTTCTTTTTTTTCTGTGGTGAGCAGCTTTAGCAGATCTAACCGTAAGCGACCCTGCGTTTTGAATCGAGTGACTTCGGATAAAATGCTATACGCTGGAACTTTTATCGAATATAAAAACTTTAGATATGAGACGTGACGTCGCGGCATGCATTGGATGTTCAGTCCTAAAAGACGCGTTTGAACTAAGCAACGGAAACGCAGCGCACATAAATTAAGTTACAAGCACACCAGTGCGCTCGGCAACCGAAATCGCACGGTTGAAAAAGTCGCATGCAAAGCGTGTTTTTTAAAGTCCGGAAAATAACTGCGCAACGTCTTCCATTTTTAATATCATTTCACCACGTTCTTGCACAAAGTTGGGTTTTGGGAAGCTACGATTTACTGTATTTCACTGATTACCCGTAAAGTCTTGCATATAAGGTTCCTCCCACTTATAAGACCCCTCCCCCAGAAGTGGGCGGAGTGTCACACGGCGGGAAACCAAAAATTTCAAAATTTTGACTTGATCGAAATCCTACCCCGTTTATAAGGTCCGGGATTATTAATGTTCGCTTTATAACCTCCTCCCACTTATTAGGTTGTCACACGAAATTCCACTTTTTTCAGAAATTTTTGATTTTCAAATTTATATAAGGAGACCTTATATGCAAGACTTTACGGTACGTGTATTAAAAATAATAAATTCCAACTTGATTTTTCATTGGTGGAAACGTCAAATTCAGATAAACATGTTTGGTTCGTTGACATTCGAAAACTCTAAGGACAGAGTTTTTATTTATTTGATCAAAAATCAGAGAAACTTCAAAAACAACATTCTACTGTAATCCCTTGAGTTTGACTTCCACACGAGCCAGAAATCGGGCCGATCAACAATTGGAAAGTTACTCCAGAGGGGATTTACAGTATGCGGGAAAGATACTGCAAGGAACATACGTATAATAAAGTGAGACACATACATGTACACATAGGAGAAAGTTTGCTCTAAGCTTTTTTCCGAGAGTTAAAAATTTGACAGAAAAGATGCATATAGCATTTAGATCTTCATCGTTGTTATTTCAAACAGACCATAAACACGGTTAACGCAGTAAAAAAGACGTTCTTTGCCGCAACAATAAATGAACCCCAATCAATCACCACAATGCTGGACTTTATGGATGCGTGAAAAAATATCCACCGAACATCTGTCGAGTTGCCTTGATGATGAAAACGTTGAAACCGAAGCTTGGGATGTGATTTCATTTAAAAAATCTTAAACTGAACGTTTTTCGAGCCTGGAAAACTTGAAACTGACAACTTCATAAAGTATAATTTGCTCTTTGTCCAGTGCTAAAATGTACATATAATATAACTGTTTGCCAAGAAAAACAACAGCAACCCGCAAAAAAGTTTGCGACAGAAAGCGATGATGGGCTGTTTTTTCTCAGTCGTGTGGCGCTTTTTGGTGCGCCTTTGACGACCGTTTTATTTTATCGGCACGGCCCCACAATTTAGCAACGTAAACAGTTTCAGCTTCGGGAAGCTGCCCCGGATTTGTTCCATAGTTGTCTTTCGTAAAAACTATTTGCTTCGTCAAACGCTAAAACTTTGTGTGTGTGCAAGCTCCTCACACGGTGGTAACAATAAATAACCGGTTTTCTCAAAGTTTCCAAAACACCATGAAACTATGAACCGATTCAAACTCACGCAGAAATTTTGTTTGCATCCTGCACTGCACTGCATCCTTTTATTTTTTACTGCAAAATTTTCCCGAAAGTGACTCACTCACTCGATCACTCGAACACTCGAACACTCGAACACTCGAACACACTGAGAAGATGTTGTAGCGATGCAATGCAAGATGCAGTGCAGAATGCAAAAATAATCTGCTTGCTAGGCTTTTGTCTTTTTTGTCGTTAATTTACTTGTCAAAACTTAGACTAACAAAAGCATTGACTCACATGAAACGAAAACGTCTCACACTGTCTCAAACGGTGTTTTCGACCACCCTGTACTTTGAGGCATTTGCATAAGTCGCAACACCACATCAGAGCCCGTACAGAGTCCCTTTTGGACAAAGTCTGTTCAGTTTTGGGCGCGACTGCATTGCTTTGTTTTTATAAACTAAAAAGGTTTGAAGAAAGTTTCACTCTGCACGGGGCGGCGCGCTACTTTTGAAACTTGGCAGCGTCCAATCGGGGTGTGAACTCATTCGAAAGATTTGGCGGTAGCACAAATTAGGGGATGTACGTTTTGGAGCTAAATTGAAAACAGTACAAGAATTGAAGATAACAGTTACAAGAGAAAACATTTCCAAAGGCACAATTTTGAAGCATTTGAAAATATCATTACTTGCAATAAATTCCTTTTTGCGCATTATGTTTATGCAGCAACAATGAGAAAGAAAAAACAGAAAAGCTGTTATGGTTTGAGCGCTCTGAACTAAATAAAGATCAAATTTGTTAAATGTTGAGTTTTAAAATGAGCATTATTGTACTAGGCGTCACAAGGCAGAACGGGATTACAAAAAGAATTGTACTAGTTTGCGGAAATTGCTTGCCAGCAGCGGTCTTGTGTTAGTAGTCTTTCTTTCGATTCAAGAATAAAGCCATGGGGATGGGACACGATGCAAAATGCGTTTGCTTGCAAACTTGCCACTCTTTACAGGCTCGTTTTCCCTGTGAATTTCTGTTTGAAATCAGCTGCATGTTTCTGTAAATTTGTTGGCTGAAAATCAACTACATGCAACTTGTATACCCAAACACAACTACACAGCTACACAGCTAAAAAGTTCAACAACAACAACAACAACAACAACAACACAACAACAAGGCTCAATGGCAGCCCAATAAATATTTTCTTTACCAAACACAGCCAAATTGGACCTGTTTTTTAGTGCCATTGAAAACTGACAACGCTTTTTGACATATAAAATACGTCAAGCATTATATGGAGAGTTTGATTCACCGGTCTCTCAGTGAGTACCACACCTCTAATTGCGATTTCCATCATTGGTTTGTCTCAGTGCAAAATTTTGTTTTTTTCTTTTCATTTCGCAACTTCTGGTTAAGCTTCAGCCCATTTTCACCCAATTTACGAATGGAACATACAGCTAATACAAAGCAAAAAAGTTACCCAAGCCACACACATTGCATTACACCTCCCAGGAGACACGCGTCCAATGCAAATGAAGTTAAGTGAGACGTCATCGAAAACATAAAAACAGACACCAAAAGCACACCAACAACAACTGACTTCTTTTCTGGACAGAAAAACGACTCTCTGTTTATCTTTTGTTTTCAATCGCAGATGAACGCGTCTGCGCGTGAAATTACTTTTTTCGAATAAACACATTGTTTGAAGGGCGCTTTTCAGAGGAAGTTGAAGTCCGCTAAGCGGTTAAACACCGTGAACGATCGCTTTTTGAGCGCCGCTTGAATGATATCACTGGTTTTTTCTAAACCATATCCGCAGTCTGCCCATAATTCAAACTGAAGCCGATGCGTGCTGAAACGAAACGCGCGCCACGTTACATAGATTTTTGGCGTTAAATGATGATTTTTTGGTCCGCAATTGCGGCAATAAACTTGCTCGCAACACTACAGTGCCAAACGGTGACATTATCAGAACAAAAATAAAACAACGAAATTAAATCGGGTGTAGAGAGAAACTTTTGAAAGCCAAGAAGTGTACATATACACATGTATGTACAGGGTGTCCCAAAAAAAACATAACAAAAGTAAATGGCTCGTGCGGCCGACTGGTTGCACGTGAAGCCGTGAAATTTGAAACACTTTTAGAAATAAGGAACACATTTTGTGTGTCCAAATTTTATCCCGAAATTCCATTTTTTTTCAATAATATTTCAGCAGAAATGCGTAAAAACTCAAAAATCACTTAACTTCACCATTTTGACTCAGGATAATCATCATTGTCGTCATCGAGATTCACATATGGCAGTGGCGCAAGTTCATCTTCACCTTCGTCTTCATTGATGTCATCAGATTTATCCTCTCGACCCTTCAGTTTCACTTTTTCAGCTGCTCAATGTCGTTTTCATTGTTCTCAAAGATTGCCGACATTCGGTGTTCGAAATTGATGAGCAATTCTGGTGCAGCGCCCGATCATCGTTGATTTTTTGCACACCACTGCGAATTTTGGTTTTCAAATTGTCTAAAATGTTGGGCGCCGAACGGTACACAATTTTCTTTAGGTGCCCCAAACCCATAAGTCAAGAGGAAAATTGAAACAAGTGCGCGAGTGGCTGTCGGCGTCGTTCGGTGAGCGCTTGATGGGCCGCATGGGCAGAATTGAATGGCCCGATAGGAGTCCGGACATGAAGCCTTTGACTTCTGCGTTTGGGGGCATCTGACGGATAATGCGGAACATTTTCGGCGCCCACCACTGCAGCGGTGTGCAAGAAATCAACGATGATCGGGCGCTGCACCAGAAAGTGTTCATCAGTTTCAAACATTGAATGTCGGCGTTCATTGAGAAAATGGAAAACACATTGAGCAGCCGAGAAAAGTAAAACTGAAGGGCCGAGAGAATGGACATTATGACATCAGTAAAGATGAAGCTGAAGATGAACTTGTGCCACTGCCAGATGAAAATCTCGATGACGACAATGATGTTTGTCCTGAGTAAAAAAACGAATTTAGGTGATTTTTGAGTTTTTACGTGTTTCTGCTGAAATATTATTGAAAAAGTGGAATTTCGGGATAAAATTTGAACACACAAAATGTGTTCCTTAGTTCTAAAAGTGTTTCAAATTTCACGGCTTCACGTGCAACCAGTCGGCCGCACGAGCCGTTTACTTTTGTTATGTTTTTTTGGGACACCCTGTATGTACGCATATTAGTATTCAAAAGACGTGCAATACCGTAAAGTCTTGCATATAGGGTTCCTCCCACTTATAAGACCCCCACCCAAAAGTGGGTGGAGTGTCACGCGGCGGAAAACCAAAAAATTCAAATTTTTAACTTGGTTAAAATCCCACCCCGTTTATAAGGCCCGGAATTCTTAATCTTCGCTTTATTAAGATATATAAGACCTCCTCCCACTTATAAGGTTATCACAAACAAAATTCCACTTTTTTCAGAAATTTTTGATTTTCAAATTTATATAAGGAGACCTTATATGCAAGACTTTACGGTATTTCTGCTGAAAGTCCCACTGCTATAAAAAAGCTTGACAGGAAGCGCGAAACGCAAGACGTGTGCTATGACGCAAGAACTATGTCTAAATGGCTATAAAACGTCGAAATTTTTTAGCGGTTTCCTCAGATTACTTAAAACATGCATTGGCAGGACATATAAAAAAGCCGGTCGCAACAGCAACTTCGAGTTTTGCGATTTCAAAATGACAGGTTGGGTTGAGAGCTGGAGAGTTTGCCAGGGTGTAGAGGGTGCAATCAGTTCGTGAAGTGTTGGGGAGAAAAAAGTCTGTCAAAAGACAAAAAAATAACGAAAACTAATCAAACAGCTTTCAGTCATTTCTTTCAAGCATACCAAAAAATGTTTGTTCTGGCTGTGTACTTTTTGATCACAAAAAACAACGATAAAGTGCACCTAAAGGTAGGGAACGATTTCGGACAAAAGAATTGGTGAAAATAACGGCAGTCAAAGCGAGACACACGTAATCCTCGCGACGGCCAGAACATATCCTAGTGCTGCAAATTATGGTTTCCTGTTATATTTTTGTCACTGCAATAACGGCATGTAAGCAAACGATGCTAGAGGTAAAAAAACGGAGCGGACTGTACATTTTTTAGGTGCCAAGTTGGGCTGGGCTTTATTCCAGACCATAACATCGAATAGTGCAGCAGTCAAACGCCAGGGTGTGTCCGGTGTCCGTCGGAATGTCCACCATGGTGGCCTGTTCCACGCAGTTTCCCGGAATTAAATGTCGCTTATCAGCAATGAAGTGAGTAGCGAAGTCACCCGCCGCTTCCTTACGGTGCATTCATGGAGACACATTTAGTGGCCGTATAGCTACGTTTCAGCACAGCTACGCGTCACTAAGAGTGCTACATGAAGCTGATAACTTATTATAACACTCAGGAACAATTTCAAGTATTTCTGGGACAGGACACCGCGAAAGGCAACCGCGACCACAATTGAGCCCATTAATTATTGAGAAACTCTGAATTGATGGTAAATCCGAGTCTGGTGCTAAAAAGATTTAGAGCAACGAACCGACATCACAACTTGAGCAATGTTTGTCCAGCGTAGCGTAGCGCCCATGCATTGAAAAAACAGTTTTTTTTTTGTATTTTGTCGACTGCAGCGATTTGGATCGATACATGAAAAGAAGGCATGTCCACCCTGTATTAGCAGGAATAATCTTGTCTGAACCCAATTCAAGAAACGAGAGCATAAAAACAAAGTCTCTCATTAACAGGCGACAGTAAACAGTATCAAGATTATGAGTTGTGCAGCGATATCTTGCGTACAAATTTTTGCAACACATTTTGATGATCCAAGCAGCTGAGCACGAAAAACAAAGAAAAAACATGGGTGGATGACGCGCACGTTTCTCAGCTTGCGTGCCGAGCCACAAACAAATCTTATGAAACATTTGTGTTTTTTTACCGAACAGAGTCTTGCTGAGGTCGAGAGTGCTTGTAGTTCTGCAAGCAGTGGTTTCATCAGCTTTTTACGTATTTTGCAACAGAAAATGCTTGAACATCAGTATGTTTCCATCGGTATCAGAAATCTAAATGAGCAAGATTTATGACCGCCGCATTGTACTGCAGCAAACATTCAACACAAGCGCAAGCCAGAGGACGATACAAGAGGACGATAAAAAATATAAATATTTTATGATCACATGATTCATTCCATGTCGGTTGATTGTTTTCCAGTGTGTTGCAGCAATTTGTGAAACACTCTGAAGTTTCTGAAATTTGCGACACACGGAATGAATCAATATCTCCTGAAAGACAAATATGACCACGGCAGGTGCACAGCACACATGTGGCAACATTGCAGATAAAGCGCGCCCATGCTTGTTTGGGTTAAGCAATAATGTACAACGTTTTTATGATCAATTAAACTTTTACGCGCGTGTAAGCTCACAATAATAATGCGGTTTTAACGGCCCAGAAGCGGGAACATTCATGTGAGCACATGACATGTTTACCAATTTGGTCCTGTGTAACCTATGGCTGGCCACATCGCTCTTTGGGTCTCACCAATAATTTAGGAATGTCGCCAAATGGTCAGCAAACAAGTTCAGTCTACATTTTTGGAATATGAATAAAACCCAGCTCACTCTTTTAAATCAAAAATTGAAAGTTTTATTTTGGTTTTGACTGGAGATTCTGGTTTGTCAAACAACTTCATTTATCGGTTCGGTGTTTTTCAGTTTAAAACTTTGAATAACCAGCAATGACGGTTTAGCAAAAACAGAAACTGGGGCTTTTGCGTGGAAAAGAAAATGTGATGAGTTATCGGCAACAAAAGTGTTGCAATGCGGAAATAACGCATCTCAACAAACCTGCCAACTAAGCCAATCCCGGTGAAAATACAGGGTGGGCCAAAAAAGGTTCCATTTTCAAACTGCTGTCACTGGCTGGTGTTTCAATATTATGAGCTGAAATTTTCAGCATTGATAAAACATGTGATGCCATTTTTCTGTCAAAATTTTTGTCCAGTTTGGTCAAGTAGATTCAGTTTTACAGCACAATGTTTAAAAATTCCCAAATTTTCAAAAAAAAACGGATTTTTAACCAAGAATTTTACAACGAATCATTGCTCATAGACATCCAAATCATCATCAAGGTTCTCGTCCGACAGCGGCTGGATTGAATTTTACGCGAAACTGGCGAGTCACTGCAGAAAAACTTTCAGATTGCTCCCACCAGATAGCACACCAGAACCGTTGTTCTGCTGTCCACTTAACCATGACGAAACTGCAGAAAACTGAAACTGAAACACTATTTTTATTCAAACCGCAGAAAAACTGCAAAAGAAACAAATTAACAGACAGAGCAACACACAAAACAAAAAGTCCGTTTGTTGTCCTCCGCGTCGCCACCGTCCGCCTCGATCGAGTGCATTCTTTCTGTTGCATTCGCATGGCTGCTGACTCGAGTCCGTTGTGAAACATCAGAATTTCGCTCGAGCTGCTCAAATGCAATTCAAGTGTGAGACCTTTCCACTCTGAGCGCATGATTTGAACTATCAATATCCCGGGTATCCAAAAAGACCCATTTGTCACCTACGCAACACTTTGAAAATTGAATCACGCATCTTGATGCTAATTTTTTCTTGCACTCATTTCAGTCAATTTGTTGATTTTTCGAGCTTTTTAGAAAATCTGCCACAGTGAGCGCTAGGAATTATATATCGAAAATTTTTTTGTCAGTAAAATGGCATCACATGTTTTATCAGTGCTGAAAATTTCAGCTCATAATATTAAAACACCAGCCAGTGACAGCAGTTTGAAAATGGAACCTTTTTTGGCCCACCCTGTACAAATGTAGCACAGCAATGGAAAGGCTCGGAAGAAACGTCAGGGAGCGCTGGTGTAACTCAAGTAGATGCTATCTGAAAACTCCTTTTTCTTACCGCTTATATTCAAATACGGTTGATTAGTGGCAACTGTAAATGTGATTTAGCGTGAATTGCTGATTGGTGAAGTATAAGATTCGTGATACATGATTGCGTTTTGTGTTCGACGCCTTGGTCAACACATCAACGAATGGCCAACAAAAAATTCAACAGCGTATTTTAACCAACTGCTTTTTCTATACCATGGTTGGTTGGTACTTCTTGCGGCAAACATTGAAATTGTGGCGTCGAATTCAAATTCACAAGGGAACAACCAGAAGCAACGCGGCAATGCGCCTTGAACTCGCGAAACATTTATAGCACTCAAAATAGCACCAATGCTACAGATATAGCATTTTATTTTAAGCGTTGCTATATTTCAGAACACGCTGCAGCAGGAAAGGCTAGCGCTATACCCTTATACCCTCCTCCGATGTTATCTATGTTTTTACTGGTCACTTGGCATTGAAAAAAATTCGAGTAAAAATTTTCAGTGCAGTTTTTCAGCTTCCAACAGTTTTCTGATGTGTCGTGTTGTTGCGCCGAACTGTACGACACTCACACAGAATTTTCGCTATTTTCATTTTGCATCGATACTAAATAAAGCGAGCAGTCAAAACCAATTTTTATCTCGGTTACTTATACTTTATCCAACAAAAATCAATTCAAATCTTGACTTTCCTTTTTCAGTAACAGAACACACAAAAAACAGTAAGAAAACTTGCATATTGCATGTGAACAGCCTTTCAAATAAAAGCGACGTCATTCACGTCGTCCAAAGGTTGCCAATGGTCATGAACAGGCTGCTTTTATTTTTACGTTTACTGCATGAACTCACATTTGAATTATAATGACAAAAGGAAACAAATAAACTTATGACTTTCTGTAACATCGCTAAAACCCGGAAAAAGCCACAAGCAACAAGACAAAGAAACACAAACGACGACAATCATGTTAAAAAATAGCAAAAAGCAGACAAAAACTGAACAACACAGAACAAAAAGACACAACAGCAACAAACAACATGAATGGTAGTAGTCGTTCTTTTGTGCATTCACAAATGATTTTATTGGCTTTTCATTTTGTGACAAAGTTGCAGATGAATTGCTACAATCGTAGACTGAGCTCAACAAAACACTCTAGATATTAGGAACATAAAAATAACCTTGACAAACGCTTTCCCGCAACAAAAAATGAAGAACCAACATGTAATAACAGAGACAAAAGTTTATGCGAAGCTCACAGAATGGCATTATCAAACCTATGAAAAAACTATCAGCAACATGTTCCATTCATAATTGGAAGCCAACAGCTTTCATTTTGGTTGTTGTGGTAGTTTGTAAGTATTCTAATAAAAATTGTGGTGGAAAACGTGAAAAGCATTTTATACCGATTTAATGGTACGAATAAACTGTTGAAGGGAAGGGAAAGCGTCAGAAAGTCACTAAAAAGGCTACACAACAGATTTTTTCAGCCAGTTAACGAATGAACTACGAGTCAACAAAACAAACACAAAAGCAAACAGCATAACAGTACAGAATTGGACAGAACAATACTCAGAAAGAAAAAACCTTAACAAAACACAACACAGACAACAATGAAAAAACGAACGAAATACCGGTGGATAACGAAAAAGCCCGCATTTGAGGAAATTTCAAAACTTCCCCACTCAGCAATAGTCAAGCATATCAAAAGAGAACACAAAACTGAACAACTGCACTCGGTTGAATTGCCCAGAAACTGACGAAGTATCCAGTACATTTCGCTGACCAAACTCGAATAATGGCTAGAGGTTCAATTGAACATCAATGAATTTTCCAGAATTCCACAGCTGGAGTCAAGAAGCAAGAACATACTGCAAAAAGTCAATGGAGCGCATAGCATACCAGTTAGACAGGTGTATAACGAGCCAGTCATTCAATCAAATCAACTGTAGACACACACAGGCACAAAATCAGTCAATTAACCGAGAAAATTAACCAAAACCGAACCGAAATGTGCGATCGAGAACGAATGCGTCACTCCACCTGACCGTCATGGTGTGTCCAGTCAGAGTGTCCATTTGTTTTTCTTCGCCGACCACAGTGAGTGGCGCGGTTTGCGCACTTGCAACGGGTGCACGGCTCGCGCCGCATCTGGGAATCGCTCGTTGTAACGGGCGACACGCAGGAACTTCGCACGAACCAGCAAACCTGCGTGCAAATCAAGTATAATTTACAATAGATCTGCCTGCGGTAAAACACCTTCGGCAGTTCTGCCTGGGGTCCGTCGCAATGACGAGCCAGGGGGCACCGCGGTATGCGTCTACCTGGCGAAACCGCAAACAGCGAACTTCGTGTATTGTCACCCTCGTGGCTTGGCTGGTAGCGCGTTAGACTCGTTCGGGGGATCGAGCGCCGCCTAGGGGTGTATGGGCACTCAGTGCCTGAGTAAACTCGATCGCT
This sequence comes from Theristus sp. LFF4_11, assembly GCA_030248135.1. NCBI lineage: Eukaryota > Metazoa > Nematoda > Chromadorea > Monhysterida > Xyalidae > Theristus > Theristus sp. LFF4_11. The sequence goes on along the minus strand of JASANC010001223.1, from coordinate 13,093 downwards.
GCCCTACTAGAGATGGCATCGAGAAACATGAGGTGTTATTTCGACAATAAAACCGGTGTTTTTCGACGAAAAAATGTTCCAGAATTTTGAGTACCTCATTGACATCCCTCGGCGAAGCTCGATCCCACGAGCGCACAGACCAAAGTCCAGCGCGCTACCATGAAGCCAAGGGGAAAACCAAAAACGGTGCTGATTTGTTGGCTTTTGCAGTAAATAACACGATACACAACCAAACAGTGTGCCACATACGCAAAAAAACGCGTTTGAAAGAATCGCTGAAATCACATTTTTCGAGCAGGACTGGTCTTACCATCGAACCAGGAGCCATGCAACAGCTTGTACGCCTCAAAGGCCTCTTCTTTCGTGTAGAACTGCATGTAGACGCAACCCTGCGGTGAGAATAACAGCGTTGCAGTGATCATGAAAGCCCAGGAGATCAAAAAAACGATTGTTTATATGAGGTTGGCTAAAAACTCAAACTTTATTGGCACACTTTTCACGCCTCCACAAACTCACGAACTGAAAGTATGTCTTTCTACCAAAACTTGAAAACACAAAAAAGCAAATTCCAGTGAAAACCGGCCAGCACCTCCGGCGAAAATCGATCCACCGCGATGTGTTTCACTCGGAGGTCGGGGCCGACTTTCTCCAGCAGAGCGTCCTGCAGGGCGACCACCCATTCACTGTCAGACTGCCTGAACGCGGAAGCTAGCCGACTGATTGATCGGTTGCGTTTGGGTGATTCGAGAAACTACTATTGTGGATTTATTCAAACGTGTCCGGACTAAAATGACGTCATTTGCTTTAAAAACGCCCGTTTGTCAAAGTACAGGCACTAAAACTTTAGTTTCGTGTGACTGATTCGACATTCACCATTTGTTTACGGGAAGAAATCGGCTAAAACGGAAAGTCTGGTTTGCTGTGAACGGCAAGCGCATGTTTGGCGGCACATGACGTCATTTCAGTGGGACACGTTTAAAAAAATAGGTCATAAGCACACCACATGGTTTGCACAGTATGATGACGCACACGTATATGTGTATACCTACACCACAACAAACCCAGCAACAAATTGGTGTTTTTCAACCCGAGCACAAGACGCCCAGCAATGACGGGACGGTCTCATCAGCTGTGCGCCCATTGGTTAACAACTCAGTGGAAACACAAAAAAACCTAGAAACACAACAGACCTGGCCGGCTCAAACATGCCACGCAGTTTCAAGCACTCCGTCACCGGCTTCGTCGGCGCGTTCATGTTGATTTGTTCGTCGTTGAACGCTGCAAATATGAAGGAAGGAAAACTTGAAGCAACTGCGCCGAGGAAACTTCTTGTAAAGTTGTGTCCAGGCCTCCAGGCCGGAACAGTACGCTGCCTGCTAGCAACGCATTTTCACGCGCAGGGGCCAGTTTTCTGAAAGCCCAGTTAAGCGTTAAGCACGTGAATGAAATCATGAAACATTCACAGTTCCGTTTTTTCAACTGATTCACCAGTCTGCTTGTCAGTGTGATAGGAGGAAAAGGAATAAATTGTCTCATGTCTCACAAGCGCTCAGTTGTTGAGCTTTTACAAAACTAGCCCCGGTGCTAGCTCACAAGCAAGTCGCCTGTGTCACTGCAAACACCAAATCCAAGAATGCTTTCAGTTCCCATTTCCAAGTGGCCAGAACAACGCCACGAACGCACGAACCATGCCCCATCCAGGCGTGCTCCACGTCCTGCTCGGAGTCGTCGATGTGCATGTCCTTGACGGACTGCTGCTGCGCGTATCGCGTCATCGGTGATGTGCGCTGGGTGGCTGGATGCTGCTGTTGCTGTTGACGGTGCAGCCAACGCCACACCTGCAAGCAACACGCAAAATGAAAGCTTTTTTTTCGTTTTTTACGAAACGTTCGTCTAAACCTGCCGCAGAATTCGAAACTTTGTAATACATCGAGTTTGGCTGAAATCAAAACATCCGATTTGTGGCTAGCTAACATGTTTCCTTGTACCCCCGAGAACGTTCTTTCTTCTGTCGCGAGCTTTGTATTCTGCGAAAACAGTGACAGGTTCATACAAGCACACTGTAATTTTTGGCATTCGGAAACGTCGATACGTTTGTATTGATGAGCGTCGTTTTGGTGTGACGGACACACACAACAACAAAACCGTAAGACTGAAGACACTGAAAGAATGTCTCGGGGCAAACAAACTAGCCAGCCAAATCGGACAAAAAATGCCCAGGCGTCTGCAAGTGCAGCCAATCAACGCGTAAATCGCAAAAACCTACCAGTCAGCACTCTCACGTCAGCATAAGCATCACAAAAACCTATGGTTTATTCAGCCGAACCTGGCACTCTTGTCCATTCACCAATTTCGTCTCGGTGCAAACGCGCGACTCATTGTCGTTGATGTAGTCTACTGCCTCCGACCACAGTTGCAGTTGGTCGGAATGGCTGAAAATCGTGCAAAAAAACGCGCTTGAAAATCACAAGATCACAAATCACAATAGTTGCAGTGAGTGAAACCAAGAAAACTGCGACATTTCACAAACGAAGAATATTTCAAAGCGAGTTCGCCAAACAAGCGGCAGCCAATCAGGGCACTGCCAAGGCAACCAAACAAAATGTCTCCGATTTTCCATACCGATCTGCAGGTTTGATGAGCATGTCGCGCACGTGCGGCACCGACACGTACGGATCGTCCGCCTCGCTTTCGACACGGTCGCGAAGAATTTCTGCGAAAACAAAGGAAAAAACGGCGAAATGTTGAAACTGCAGTGCAAACGGTGAAACATTAAGTGGTGACAAACGCGTTTTTTTCGGACTGGATGACAAAGCATACATTGCACGAAAGAATGAACACCAATCAATCAGCTGTGATCTGTTCTTTTGCTTCTGCGACTCAATAGCCTCGCGCACACACAGATCGTATTGATCACACACATGATTGACGCCGCAAATCGAAATGGGTGAAACCCTGAGACGTGCAGGTAAGTCACCGCGCCGAGTTTGGCATCGAAGAAACTGACGCTCCTCTGACGTCTGTGAGGCGAACGCACCGAGTCACAGAAGCAAACAGAAAAATCAATAGTGTGTTTTTGTGTACTACAAAACAAAAAAAACGCCAAACCCAACCGGTGATCTGCTCAACAAGCGTGAACAGCTGCTGACGACGTTTAGCGCGTGCGTGCACCGTGTACTGCTGGTAGAGGTAGACGCCGACCAGAATCGACACAACTGCACGATGCAAACCGTGACAAGAATTTTGTAAAAAAAACAAAAAACGAAAAAGAAAACATCCAGTGCGCCGAACAGACAGAGCTATGTTCTCTGAACTGGCTGACCACCAAGCAAATGAGGAGGCATATTGGCTGCGTTTTGAGTGCCACTATGGCGGCCAGTCACTCAGTTCAATTGAAAAGCAACAAATCAGGCGACTTTGAGCAAGATATCCATAAAACAGCTTCACCTATCCGTCCATTTTCTTGCGAAACGCAGGGCACTTTAGATAAATAAAAGAAAAATCAGAAAAAACCTTTGCAAAAGAACCCACCGACTGCGACTGTCATTATCGGCACAATCAGACGAGTGAACACAAAGTTGCCCGTGTCCACGACAGCGCCTGTAGAGATGCGCATTTATAACCACACTAGTAGTCAAGTAAGTGGTACACGACTACGATCGTTTTCCTCGAGTAGGTATGTTTTCCCATTTGGCTCTGCGACTCCATATGTTTGCAGGCGTAAAAAATACAGGATGAGCCAAAAAAGGTTCCAACTTCAAAATGCTCTCATTGGCTTGTGCTGAGACCTATACACTGCCTTTCTCTCCAGACACGCATTCAGTCGCAGAACCATAAGTTAAAAACTAATACACCGTTGCTGCGATGAAGAGCACTACTTTCCATCCATTAACCGCATTTACCAACTATTGCGTCACGGAATGAGTCGGCCAATATAGAGGCAGTACCGAATAACTTTCATCGCAATCGTAGCACTGACCGGCCGTCACATGATAGGCGTACGCGAGCGCTTGCCGATGCGCAGTGGCGAGATACGCGCCAACCAGCGCACACAGCAACACGGCGAACACGAGCAGCAGCGAGTGCGACGCGTCACCAGCATCGGCAGAGTCTGTGCACACTGGTGGGGCTGGCCAGAATTGGTTGGATGGGCGAGCATGGAAAACAGTGCGAAACAGTTGGGCATCGCAAACAAAACGTCCGTCTTAGAGCGGTGTTAACGTGTACGATTTTCAAGGAGCTCGCAGGGAAAGCAGCTATGTGGCTGCCATATGTTGAAACAACAACAAAAACACCGACCAAGGTAAGAAGAATAAACTGCGATGTGATCAGTGTGCTCAAATAAGAAATTAAAAAAATATGATCAATCACGATCTGTAAATAAAAACGAAGACGATCAAATCTACAGCTACCAAGATCAAATCCAGCGCGAATTAGTGGTGGATGCGGCTGCTGTGTACCACGTCGTCCATCCAGGCCAAAAGCGCCGCTGAGTTTTCTGAAAAAAGTGAAATTTCGTTTGTATCATCTTGTGAAACAAGATCGTCACAGAATCAATCAAAAAGGGCAACAACGCCAATTTATTACCCAGTCCAATCAATCTGAAAAACGGATTCGGCTGCTTTTTCAGTCTACCTATTCAGAATGAGCACCAGTGTGGTGTGTTGCGCAAAACTCAAAACACAAACACCAACCGCCAGACGCTCAGTCTCATCTGGTCGATGCGATGCATGACGCCGTAAAACGCGTTTGCGGCCGGCTTAGCGCGCTGCGCGTAACGCTCGCTCGGGTCGTGTGGCGGTTTGCTGGAGCCAAACGAGCCGAACGTGGCGGATGACGTGACCGCGGAGCCCCAGCGGTCAGTGGAACTGCAAAATAACGGAACCTTGATCATCATAATCAAGCATGATCATTACAGGCCATCTGTAACTCATTTACAACTGCAGCGCATGGTTAGTGAGCACGTGGCGCATGCATTACGTGCAGTCCGCTCACCCACAGCAATCTCTGAACAGACTGCCTGCATCACGTGTGAGTGTGATCACCAACCAATCAGCTAACTGCACATGGTTAGAGTAGACTGTACACGCGTACGAGTGTGCGAGTGGCGCCCTTGAGTACGAGGATCGATCGACTTGAGTGGAGCGGCCACCAGCAAATCTACTGGCTGCAACGTTCATCGGTGGCGTCGGCTGCGGATTCTCAAACGTGCGACGGGCACTGGCCGTTCCAAACGGCTCCGTCGTCGATGTTGCACCGCCGAAAACACTCTGAAATGGAAGGAGAAACGAAACAATGTCAGCGAACCCAGTCAATGCCGGTTTTGAATGCCCATTATGAATCCAAGAGGGTGGGGTGGGGCACATTATTATTGGAAGAAGCCGAGAGGTGTGTGAGTGGACCACACACGACCACACCACACTTGTGTGTGGACCCGAACCACCAAACCAATTCTGGTCATTTGAATTGAATTGACTGTCCGTGCATTATTGAATTCAGTGTGGTTGGTGACAGAGAAAATGCAAAATAGCAATGAACAATAGTGGTACTAATGCAGTAGCAGCCCGCACAGTGCTGATTGGCCGCAATCGGCGGGTGAGAAAAAAACTTGAAATGTTTTTTTTTTCAAAATCAAAAAGCTGACCGCGAACAGTCCTCCGGAGCGACGGTCTCTGGCGGCCGCATCCGCGGGCGTTGGACGGGCGAAACTCGTGTTCGCCGATCGATCTACCAGCTCGGGCGATGTGTCCACCGAGCCAGTGGTGTTGTTCATGTACTCATCGTCGTTGTCACTGCAAATACACGATCCGACGTGTATTTTGCTGGAGCTGATTGCTTTGTGCTGGCAAAGTTTTCGGCCGTCTAAATTGACCACCATCACAAGCTTTTCTCGCAACAATCAAATCAGTATCTTCACAGTGAGCGATTGCGAAATATTGGAATTTGCGAAATGCGTTACGAACGATTGCGAAATATAAATAATATTTCGAGGTCACGTTTTCTGGTTCATGTTTGAAAATGTGCGAAAATATTAGAATAATGTGAAATTGCGAACCGAGCGCCATTGTGAAACTACGGGATTGCATTGTAAGGCGCCCTTCAATCTTCTGCGCACACGGCACGTCACACGTCACATGCCACATGCGTCAGTATGAACTGGCTTTCAGCTTCGTTCAATTCAACTTGTATACAGCGAACTAGGGTTGGCACAGGAAAAAAACCGGTTTCTTTTCCGTTTTAAAACCGGTTTTTTTCTAGTTTTTTTTGAAAAAAATAAAGAACCGGTTTTTTACCTTAAAAAATTTCAAACTTCGTGGTCAAAAATCACAACTCTTTGTTTGATTGATAAAATGTAAAATTATATTTTTGAAAAAAACGGTGCAATGAACTGTGTCGAACTGAACTGGTGAAGCATCATTTTGTAGAAGCTTTTGTGACAAGGATCAAGTGAAATACGATGAAGACAAGGTGACTGCTAAACTAAGTGCATATGCAGACTGACTGACGATGTTGTCGATTTGCAAAGGGTAACTGATGAAATGTTATTTTTCGAACGCAATCCGCTACCGGTTTCACTTTGCAGCTCTGCAAATCTCGCCCCCTAATCGGGGTCAGCTATCCGTTCTCCTTGCAACCGTCCCTTCCCGCTCCCCACACCTACACGGTCACTGCCCAGTCTTTGTTTTCAATTTATTGAACGTGCTGCCCTGGAAACCAATAAAAGCGAAATTGATTTGATTTGAAACAAAAAATTGGATAGCATTGGGTGGCAAAAATAGCAAATTGGGTCGGTTGTATGCCCGAAAACAGCATGTTAGGCTGCTCAAAATCAGTAATTTTGATGTAATTCCTATTTTGAGTTCAAGAAGCCAAGTTCTGGAAAGTTTAGGAGCTGGGAAGCATTCGGTTTTTTATGGTTTTAAAAATGGAAAAGAAACCGGTTTTTTTTCCTGGAAATATAAAAAACCGGTTTTTTACCAACTCTACAGCGAACGCACCTGTATTCGAACGCATTACTGCCATGCTCTCGATTGCGTGCTCGCTGCGGCACAGCAGAACGGACGGCAGGCGGCTGTGGTTTCGTGGACACACGAATGCGCGACAGCGTCACCGCGCCCGGGATGATGCTCGCTCCTGCTGAGATCGGTGCTTTCGCCGGACGAGACGGCGATTTGTTGCTGAAAATGATGACGAAGTCGAAACTGATATTGTAAAATAAAACACCATTTCAGAAAAACGACCAATTTGCAAAGTAGCAACGCTGTGATGACATTGAGCCGGTGCCAACAAGGAGTCGAATGAATGTTAAAGCAAGTTTGATTGGTCACACGAGTTCCCTCAGGTTTCTAAGAATCTAATCACTCAAAAATCAAAACTTCAAATTCAAATATAAATGAACAAAAAGAACACAGAAAAGACAAAGAAGGGCAATAGCGGTTCAGCAACCGACGTTTTGGGAGGCGACGGCGGCGCATCCTCGGAGTCAGACTCAATCAGCGTTCGCTTCTTGTTGTTCGTCATCGTTGCTCGCTTCGCACGCGCCGGACTGACCGAGCCGCCGCCGCTGCTGTTTTCGTTTGTCGGTTTTTGCGGTGAGCCTTGCGTTTTCGTTGGAGGCCGCCCGCGGCCACGTCTCGTTTGAGTTTCATTGGCGTCGCCGCTGGGTTCGTGTTTCTTCGTCACCACGACGCCGCTCGCCAGCAGTTTGTCCAACTTCTTCACGTATAACGCCCGTGTGCTCGCCGTCACCGGTCCGATCGAGACGCCGCAGCTGGCCAACTGCGTGCGCAGCTCGCTGTCCGACAATTGATCTGCCATTGACGACGACGATTGACGTCCTCGTCCGTCGTGCGTGCCGACTGCCGAGAGCGTGTGGTGCGTGCGGGCGAGTCGACCGACAGGTGCCAATTGTCGTTGGTTCGTTCGTTGATTGATTTATTGGATTTGTTGTTTTTGGATTTGTCCGGTCCCCCCGGTGTCCGGTCAGCTCAGCAGAAATCTGTCAGAGTTATGTTAGGGTTCGAAAAAAAATAAAAATCCAAAAAAATTTTAATTAAAAAAATTAAAAAATTTTTTTTGTTTGATTGAATTTTTTTTGAATGCCGGAGGAAAATTTGATGGTCGACAAAAATAGGTGCATTCGAACCGCGCTGACCGAATATGGCACTTTCAGACTGAAATAAAGCTGTTTTGACTTTTAAAATTGACAAAAACTTTCGTGAAAATTAGCCACCAACGTCAATTTGGATTGGACCTACCTTTTGCAGCATTGTGGATCAGTACCGAAGGGGAAAGCAAATTTTCGAGGGGGGTGTCGTCACGTGGGGGAAGGTGGAATGTTTTAGTGGGGGATGTCAGTCATGGTACAGTGACACCCCCGAGGCGTGGGCCATGGGGGTGCACTATTGTAAAAAAATTCTGGGGGGGTGCCAGTGCCGAAGACGTGGGGGTGGGGGGTACACCCCCAGAGCACCCGAGACCTCCGCGTGGGGGGGGGGGTGGGAGGGGGGTTACGCGACACCCAACCCCTAAAGCCTGACACTGGACCATCCAAACCCCCCCCCCTCGAAATTTTCTTGACAGCCCCCCCCACCCGCCCCTCACATGGACCTAAGTTACAGTGACACCCCCAAAAATTTTCCTGGACCACCCAAAAATCATGAACTTTTTCTCAAAAATCATGATTTTTTGTCTCTAAGTCCTCTCGAAAATGCACTTTTTTACTGTTTTTAGAAGCAAATTTAGGTTTTGGAAGGTCGAAATTGGAGAAGGGGGTCTGGGAAGGTCGAAATTGAAGAGGGGGTCTGGGGGTCGAAATTTGGGAGGGGGTCTGCTGGCCCCAACCAAATTTTTTAAATTTTGGATTTGGGTTTAAATTTGTTAATTTAGATTTGGTGTTTGATGCAGATTATTGAGTGTTGCCGCGCGGCGGTCTAAAGGCGCATTCATGAAGCATTGTTTGGCGACGCGCAGCTATGTGTTGAAACATACATTGTAGCTGCGCGGTCACTAAATACTGCTTCATGAATGTCCCTTAACGGCAAAAAGCAAAAGACAATGCGCATAAAATACTTTTCTCAACTGTGCGTGCGCAACGCAAACGCATTGAGAACGCATTGAGAACGCATTGAGTCGCACAAACAAAAAAAGATGCCACTGCTGCATTTTTTACGTTTCCCTTGTGAAAATTGAAATTCACAGAAATTTCCATCATCACAGTCAGTGTCAGACCATGACAGACGATGTGGGATCAGGTGCGGACCACTTATTTCCGGCCCACACATTAACGGCCCAACATTAGCGGCCCACGCATTACCGGCACACTCATTACCGGCCCATCCATTAGCGGCCCAACTCATTTGTGGCCCAGCCCAACAATTTGCTCTTCATAGTCATTTGTCGCCATCGACAACAAGATAAATCGAAATCTCTCCCAGTTCACCAAAATTTCAACCATTTTACAACAGCAGTGGCGAGCGACGGTTGAAATAACTGAAAGCGAATTGTTGGGCTGGGTCGGTAATGAGTGGGCCGGTAGTTTCTGGGCCGCAAATAAGTGGGGCCGCTAATGGATGAGCCGATAATGAGTGGGACAGACATGGGTGGGCCGGAAAAGGGTGGGCCGGAAATGTTGGGACGCTAATGTGTGGGCCGGAAATAACGGGACGAATATGAACGCACGCCATACCAGACAGACGACATGAAAAACATCACGGCCAGCAAACGTCAGCCGATGGTGACTGGTTTCTGGTACGAGTTTGCCTGAGAAGTGAAGAGAAATGAAACGTTCAATGCACGCATTTTCTCAATTTTACCATCGGTGCAATGCATACATACGTAAGTATGTCATTGTTAAAAAACTTCTGATGAGAATATTCAGTGAAAAAACACACAATAATAAAAAACAAATAATTCATAATGACCTGCTTCGGATGTGCGAAAGCAACGTTGATCACCGCCGATGTTGCGATTTGCGTTTGTTGCGATTTGTCGTTGTTGCGACTAGCGCGCGTTTTGCTGAGTTTGATTGGTGCAGTCGCAGTGTAAAACTCAACAATTCAGATCACCAATGGAATTATGGCATGCACATTCTCGCTGACCATCGTGAATTTGGACGTAATGACCGGATTAGAGAAAGCGACCGACGTCGACGTGTCTCAGGTATCGATGCTTTTTAATTTGTAGCAGTTACACTAAAAATTCCCGTACTCGTGTCGATGTCCTGTCCCGCATTGTTTCCGGTCCCCATTAGTTATTGGGCATTCGGCGCAATTAATTTCCCCCCGGACAAACCAGGACGCGGAACAAGGACACGGCTCGAGACTCGCGACGAGACAAGCCACTGGACACGAGTTCGGACCTTTTAGCACATTTCGGCGTGATGTTTCTTTCACAAATCGTGTCAAAGTTGTGCATGAAAAACTACAGCAGATGTTTTTCGTGAGTGTGGCGTTTTTGTTTTGCAGCACCTCTGGATGGTGTGGTTCCTGTTGATGATATCAGCGGTGGCATTCCTGTTAAATTGTCTTGGTTGCTGCTGCATACTGGCCGAGAAACCCGTTGGACTGCGAATGGCAAGAATCTGTACTTTATTAGCTGAATTGTTCATTTTTCTAAAAAGCGTGTTTCTATCTCCTTTGAAACTTTTTCAGTATTCTCTGATCATGATCATCGTATTTGCGAACCAATTCGTCGTTTTATTGATGAATTATGATGCGGCATTCTGGGTCACAATAACTGGCAGTGCACTGCTAATCGTGGAGGTGTGATTAAGCAAACGCAGTTGTTGAATGCAATAGACAGTAATTAGCTAGCAGAGCGTGAAAAACTTTTAAAGTTAACAAAAACGTCTATTCCGATTATGGATTTTTTGGGTAAAACTAATTTTGCAGCTTGCAGCAATTATTTCCTCGTGCATTCTTGTGGCAATCATCGGGAAACGCCAAGCGTATGAGCGACATTAATCCAGAAGCAAAAGCTACAATGTAGCTGATCAAAGCCAAAAACGTGCGTTACAGTTTACATACTTACGATGTGTCATGCAAATGCGCAAAATGGTGCACGTTTTGACGATTTTATTCCCAATGTAATTTCACAAACTTTCCTTCTGCTTTCATTCTCCGTTTTAGACTGCCCGTTTGACCTGTGCCCATGGCCCGCATTAAAAAAAACTTATCAGCCATTGAGTTACTTTTACTGAGTGTGGAAAGATGTACTGGTTGACGCTAACAACAAGCTGTACTCGACCACGCAGGTTTTTTGCAATTGCTTTGCAGATCGGAACAATTTCTGCTGGCTTTGAAAACAACGTTCAGCAAACCCTTCCATTTAGTGATCCGTGTTTGCTCATGCTCAGACTTTTCAATTTTGCCAACGTTTTTGAAGAGATCTTTCAATATATTTCTGTTTCATCGAGTTTGCGTTCCACTATCATAACAAAATTTCACGAGTCGGGTAACCATGTGCAACGGTTGATTTGTTGTTTCACAATGATAATGATGAATTTTTTATGAATAAATGTCTTTGATGAAATGTGCAAGAGTTCACTTTTAACTTCCACATTTTTACATTCACATTCAACGACGACGGCCACGTTGCCTATAAAGCAGCATTGTTGAGGACTGAAACTGCTGCATCTTGATTTTCCCGACATCCTGATGGTAAGTGCAATAGCAGGCACACAATAGCCAGTTCAGTGCAATAAAACGGTCCAATAGCACGTAAAATGCAAAAATACGTTTCTGGGAAACAGTCACGGGGCAGAAGTTCCTGGGAAAACATTTCCTGATCAATGGCAACAGCATCACCGGCGTGTTTTCTCAACTTTTTTTAAGTGGTACGCTGATTGGTCAATGATTTACCACCCCGGATGCTGTTAATGGCCGGAGAACGCTTCTGCGGTCAGTGAGAAGCTATTTGTTTCAATTTTGTCCTATTCCGTCTTTTATTGCATTGAACCTACCATTGTGTGCCTGCTATTGCACCTACTACTGCACCTACCATTTCGCACTTTTTAGCGTCAAGCAAGCACACAATTATTCACCACTCTGTTTTTGTCGGGAATGCCCAAAAACGAACCCGTGACGTCGACCACGTCCCATTTGACCGTAACCCATGCCACCACCGTACTCTGCACCGTAGCCATACTGACCGCCGCCCATTCCCATACCACCACCGTAGCCGCCTGAACAAACGATTTCATTTGGGACTATGAATTTTTTACCTTCTCGGAATATCCCCCACCCCCCCCCCCTCCGCATACCCATGTTGTATCCTCCTCCCCCAAACTGTTGTTGCCCACCGAAGCCGTAACCTTGACCACCGCCACCACCGTAGCCAGCTTGCTGTTGACCCATCATTCCCATTCCTGGAGTGTCGAGACATGAAATCTGTGGGGTCGGGGTGCACTGTCATAGAAAGTGTAATGTGTTGAAAAAACTCACCCATTTGTCCGTGCCGTCGTCCCATGCCCATTCCCATCATGTCTGAACCACCATACGATTGTTGTCTTCTTCGTCTCGGCTGTCCCATTTGTCCTCCCATCTGACCCATTTGCCCCATCCCCATTTGTCCCGATTGTCCCATGTGACCCATTTGCCCCATCTGTCCCATCGCACCCATTTGGCCACCGTATTGGTTCCATTGTTGTGCTGGCTGTCCTTGGTAGCCACCGTAAGACCCACCGTAACCTGCTTGACCGTAACCTCTTTGCTGACCGTACCCTGCTGCGCCCATTTGACCGTAGGCAGCTATGTTGTGCGAAATTGCGACATTTTTAAAAACTATTTCTGTCAATCCGCCACTGGTGGGTTAGGATTGGAAATTTGTTGTTGTCCTGGATACACTAACCGGGGCCGTATCCGTATCCTTGTTGCATCTGACCGTATCCGAGTCCCGGTTGCCTGCCAGCTTTCGCGGGCACCACACTCTGCTGCGGTGCTGGAATGCCAGGCGGCAATGAGCCGCGCACGGGCTGCTGCTGTTGCCCTTGATACTGTGTGCCGAGCGGGGGCAACGGCGATTGGTACGGCTGCGAATGGAGCAACACAAGGAGGGCTACATTTGCTATGACAGATCATCTATTACTACTAAA
>JASANC010001221.1:0-22257 GCA_030248135.1 Theristus sp. LFF4_11 | reverse complement strand
AACAACATTTTTAGTTGTCGTCGTTGCCGTCGCCGTCGTTCTTTGTTGGAAAATGAATTTGTGCCTTTGGAAACAGCTGTTTTTAGTTTTTCTGCATCTTTGAACTGTTTATAGACAATTTGTTGCAGTTTAACAATACAGAACAGCAGCTTTCATTCATGGCCAAATTTTAATTTACATTTGTCACCGTCGTCGTCGTTCTTTTTTCTGAAAAAAATAATAATTCGCTTTAAACTTTACATTTTTGATTTTTCTGCATTTAATAAATCACAAACAAGTTTTTACGCTTTTCAGCAAGCTTTTAAACAACAAACGCGGCGCAAAAATATGACTCTTATGTACTTGTATCCGTGTGTACCACATCAGAGACTTGAAAAGCGTTGTCGAGCCAAGTCTTTCACTGCTTACACAAGGCCATATTCCTCCTTTTATATGCGTCTCCCGCATTTTTAGATAATACATTCTTAAGTGATTTTTTTAGTTTTGATCTGAGGTTGCTTGTAATGAGTCGTTGTAGGTTCCTAAATCCTGATCCTAAGCCAAGCCTTTTTGATAAGGTGAAAATGATCAATTTAATTTTGCATTTTTTTCTTTCCTGTGTGATGGATGAGGAGGAGGAGCGCCAAGGAATGGGAATGAGAGAATGTGAAATCAGAATCAGTAGCGAAAGGGCGGGGGTGGGGCGGGGGGGAGTCCACCGGCGCTCTTTACTAAAGGCCCATTCATGCACGCGCGCGCTGAAGCGCGCTGACGAGCTTCATCATGAATGATGAAGCGACGTGAAGTGAAGCCCTGCTTTGTTTTGGGAATTTTATCCATTCACGGACGCGCGCGCTGAAGCGCGCTGACGCGCTTCATCATGAATGATGAAGCGCCATGAAGTGAAGCTGCGTCAGCCGCTGCGGCTTTTTAGGTTTTTTGTCCATGCGTGGCCCAAGACAAAATGAATGGCCCATCGCAAAATGAATGGCCCATCGCAAAATGAATGGCCCCACACAAAATAAGTGGCCCCCAACACAAAATGAATGGCCCAACGATTTGTATACATTCCAAAAGTGATTTTTGATCTGAGGTTGCTTGCAATGAGTCGTTGTAGGTTCCTAATCCAAAGCCAACCCTTTTGGATAAGGTGAAAAATGTTGCTTGCGTCGTAGGTTCCTAAACCTAATCCTAAGCCAAGCCTTTTTGGTAAGGTGAAAATGATCAATTTCACCTTATCAAAAAGGCTTGGCTTAGGTTTAGGAACCTACAATGACTCATTGCAAGCAACATTTTCACCTTAACCAAAAGGCTTCGCTTAGGATTAGGTTTAGGAAGCTACTCATTTTGCGATGGGCCACTCATTTTGCGATGGGCCATTCATTTTGCGATGGGTATGGGCCATTCATTTTGCGTTGGGCCACGTAAAAGTAAAGAGCGCCAGTCCACCCCCCTCAGCCAAAAATCCTGCCCGTGCACAGGCAGATACCATCCTCCCCCTTTATCTCATTCTCGACCGTGATGAATTTATAAAGGTGAACCAGCAGAATGAAATAACTCGGTGCTGATTTTGGCAAAAATATCAAACAACATTAAGTTAAGCCTCAGTCAAAAAAGAAACTATAGGTTCAATTCTTCAACCGGAACTCGTTATGGTCTAATTAGGGTTGTTAAACAAAAATCTTTTTTTAAGTGATTAAAAAAACAAAAATGCCGATTTTTTTTTAAATTCGAAAAATTTTCCTTTAATATGCTCTGAAAACCTCAATTTTGGCACAATTTTTCAAAAGTTTAACAAAAATTTTGTTTGATATTACCTCGTAAAACCGTCAGCAGTCCATTTTGGACCGTTTTACCGACTGATTTCAGGCTTCAACAACATCTGCGATGAAATTTAAAAGCGTCCCAAAGGTTGGCTTACCATTTTCGATGCAGAAGGTGACGATTCGCCTCGCAATCTAAATTTGAGCGTCTGAGCTGCTCCGTTTGCAAGCGTTACGTTGTCTGTCTGGTTGCTGTTTCGTGTACTGCCGTCGTGACACATCATCAGAATTGATCAAATTTCAATATGTGTATTTTCACTTGGGCTGGGGACAATTAGTGACGTTATGGGGGTCAAAACACAAGAAGAGGTGTGGTAACGGTTTGGAAAAGGGGTAAATGAGGTCACCCAAACAAAATCTGGAAAGTTCCGCCATACGGGAGTCATACGGGAGGCGATTGCACATCAAATGCGGTTCTTCGAACTCCCTGGTTGATTTAGCACAACTTTGATTTTTGAAATTTTTTTAAAAAAACAATTAAAAAAAAATGACGATTTTTGTTTTTTTTAACACAACCCTTAGGTAGGACACACAGGACAGGAAAGAAAAAATGCAAAAACTAAATTGATCATTTTCACCTTATAAAAAAGGCTTGGCTTGGGACTAAGATTATGATTGAACCTACAACGAAACGACTCATTGCCTCATTGCAATTTGCAAACAACCTCTGATCAGAAAAATATTTGGTCTAGGGGGCGGCCCCCCCAAAATTTTTCGAATCTATCTCTATCAGCCAGGTTTTTTCGGCTCAGCTATTATCTATAGTCGGACTGGATAATTTCGGGCATTAGCTGATTGGCTGGTGCGTTACCGTAATCAGATTCAAACGCGGGCCGTTCAAATTGCACTTTGCTTTTTAAAATTTTTTAATTTTTGAGTGTTTGTGTTGATGAATGTTTGAATTTTTAATGGACAAAACTTGTTTGTGATTTATGAAATGCAGAAAAATCAAAAAAGTAAAGTTTAAAGCGAATTATTATTTTTTTCAGAAAAAAGAACGACGACGACGGTGACAAATGTAAATTAAAATTTGGCCATGAATGAAAGCTGCTGTTCTGTATTGTTAAACTGCAACAAATTGTCTATAAACAGTTCAAAGATGCAGAAAAACTAAAAACAGCTGTTTCCAAAGGCACAAATTCATTTTCCAACAAAGAACGACGGCGACGGCAACGACGACAACTAAAAATGTTGTTGTGTTGGATTTTTAAGTAAAAATTTTGTTTATGGTGATTTGTTTTGTGGGAAAATTTTGAAAAGCAATTGGTTTTCAAATGAATATTCACTTTTCGAGGTTCGAGAGCGCATCACCGTCGCCGTCGTTCTTTTTTCTGAAAAAAATAAAAATTCGCCTTAAAATGTACTTTTTTGATGTTTCTGTATTTCATAAATAATAAACAAGTTTTGCCCATTAAAAATCCAAACATTCATCAACACAATCACTCAAAAATTAAAAAGTTTAAAAAAGCAAAGTGCAATTTGAACGGCCCGCGTTTGAATCTGATTACGGTAACCCACCAGCCAATCAGCTAATGCCCGAAATTATCCAGTCCGACTATATCTGAAAAATTTTTTCAGCCAGCTATCAATCTGAAAATTTTTGTCTTTGAAGACATAAAATGAGTCAATTTTTGACCAAAATTGACCATTTTTGCTCGTAATTTTTAGCATTATTTTGCTGTTGTTAAAAAAATCAGTACCGTGGGCGAGGGGGGGTGGGGGGGGGGTACACCTAGAGATGTAAGGGTCAAAAAAAAATTTTTTTTTAATTTTTAAAAAAAAAAAGTAAAAAAATGAGCATTTTTTTATATTTTTTTAATTAAAAATTTTTGAAATTTTTTCTTTAATGTGCCCTGAAAATGCCGTTTTTGGCATAATTTTTCGAAAGTTCAACAAAAATTTTCTTTGACTTTACCTTGTCACTTCAACGTTCAAGTCTTCAACGCTGCAGGTGGTATTCTGGATTGATTTATCGACTGTTTTGGCTAGCCGACTGTTTTTAGCCTTGGTGAGTGATGATCGACTCGCGCATTGAAGTACTTGAGCGTCGTAAAGGCTAGTTCAACAAATTCCGATGCCGCTAAGGTGAGATAGAAGCAGAGAACTCACATTTACGCATCGTTTTTCAGGATCTCGAAAGGTCGAAATTGCACTGTCTGCCACTGCAAGCGTAACTTCGTTGGTTGCTCGTTGCTGTTTCGCCTCGTGTCGTCAGCATGATCACACCGGTTTGTTGTTGAACTTGTTTCCGTGTTATTTGAGGTGAATTGAGAGGCAAAACACGAGACGTGATGTCGTCGGTGGGAAAATGGGGTCGCCGAAACCAAGTCTGAAATTTTCACCCTCCTCCCATATGAGTGGGGGTCATATGGTAAGTCGGTGGCTCCTCAGATGGTGATATTCGGACTCCCTGAAAAATACTGAACAACTTTCATTTAAAAAAAAAAATTTAAAAATTTTTTTTTTTAAGAAAAAAAATAGAAAATTTTTTTTTCTTGACATCTCTAATCCGGTACCGGTCGATCCGGTTAGGGTTAGGGGCTTTGAAAAAAAATTTTTTTTAATTTTTTTTTTCGTTTTTTTTTTAAAAAAAAATTTGGATTTTTTTTTTCAAACTTAAAAAAAAATTTGAAAAATTTTTCTTCTACTTTGCTCTGAAAATTCGATTTATGGCATAATTTTTTGAAAGTTCAAACCAAATTTTCTTCCCAACTTCTTTGTGTGCTTAGGTACATGTCATTATTTGGTCATTTTGACCGACGTACTCCATGTTTTTCGATTTGGATGACTTCTAGAGTCAATTTTTAGCGTTGAAATGACTTAACTGAATTGAAATATCGTTTCAGAAATCGTTTTCTTGCAACTTAGAACATGTTTTTTCAGTCGGTAGGCCATGAGATGAACATGATATTTTGTTGATTGGCGTATGTTATAGGTCGACAGGGAGTTGTGCGATATATTGTTAAACAATTGGAGCGGAGATGTTGGTTAATACCACATCACACGACCGTTTTTCAGATACCCGATAACATGGCCAAATGTTAAAACTTGCGTGCTGAGCTAAACTAACGTGTTAAACTTGCGTCTGTCAGTTGCCCGCAACGTGATCGCGAAATCATGGTACGTGTTTTCGATACGATGATTTGAAGAGTGGGCTCTCGCCATGTGGCAGATAGCATAGCTGGTTGAACCTGAAAGTAAGTGTCTTGGGGGGGGGGCGACCGGGTCGACAGGGGTTGCCGACTTAGCTACAGCAAACAGGAATTTTTGAACACAGTCAAATTTTGGTAATTTTCTGAAGAGGAACAACTAAGAACGGTTCAATATTCAAGTACACGTCGAAAATTGTCCTGTTTTGCTGTTGAAAATGCAACTTTCCCTCTATGAAATGGACATAATTTCAATAAAACACGATTTTCGCTCTTATAGTTTTCCGGATCGTTCTGAAAATAGTCTAGATGAACTCAGCTCGACGAGACGCTTCGAACAAACCTAACTTGTAAAAAAAATTTTTTTTTTTTTTAAAAAATTTTTTTTAATTTAAAAAAAAATCCGGATTTTTTTTCCCTAACCCTAGATCCGGTACCTGGCAATTTTCTAGGGCGGTCGATCCGGTACCGGTCGATCCGGTACTCGGTCGATCCGGTACCAATTGAAATTTTCAGCTGTTTTACGGCTTTTTAGCGTTCAATTCGTTGTGTTTTCGATTTTTCTTTGGTTTCGGTGATTGCGAAACATTTATGCAGCACGGAAAGACATGAAACCGAACACGATTGTTGGACGACGACGACTTGCGACACTTTGTTGGTTTTGGTAATCGTAATCTGATTCTGAAAAAAGCAAAACAAGTGTACCATATGTTTTTTTATTTTCTGAACTATTTTCCAGAAGAATAAAGCTCTAAGACGGTGAAAATTTGCAAAATTATCAGCTCAGCAAGAAAAGGAGAACAAAATAAAAATATGAAGACTGATTCGGTTCTCTTTTGGAGTTGAGGAAAAATGTCTGTTGTTTTTATTTTCATATTTCCCGCGAAAAAACCTGCGGTAAAATGTTTCAGACATCAAATAAAATGAGAGAAACGAAGAAAAATGGAAAACAAATCAGAAACAAATTGAATTGAATGCTAAAACAGCTGAAAATTTCAATTGGTACCGGATCGACCGAGTACCGGATCGACCGGTACCGGATCGACCGCCCTAGAAAATTGCCAGGTACCGGATCGACCGGCATAGTTGTTCTAGGGGGGGGCCGGCCCCCCCCCAAAAATTTTTCGAATCTATCTCTATCAGAAAGGTTTTTTCGGCTCAGCTATTATCTATCTGAAAAAAATTTTCAGCCAGCTATCTATCTGAAAATTTCTGTCTTCGAAGACATAAAATGAGTCAATTTTTAACCAAAATTGACCATTTTTGCTCGAAATTCTTGAAAATTTCGCTAATTTTAGTTAAAATATGCGTTCATACTTGATTTTAGCATGTTTTAAGCATTATTTAGCTGTTTTTATAGCTTTTTAGCGTTTTAGCTATCTATCTATCCAATTTCAAAATTTTGACCGGCTCCCCCCAAAGTCACATGGCCCCCCCCGCGGCCCCCCCAAAATTTTCCAGCTATCTATCTATCTGGAAAATTTGCTCCAGCTATCTATATCGGCTGCAGGTCGATCCGGTACCGGTCGATCCGGTACGGTCGATCCGGTGCCGGTCGATCCGGTACCGGTCGATCCGGTACCTGGCAATTTTCTGGGGCGGTCGATCCGGTACCAGGTCGATCCGGTACCAATTGAAATTTTCAGCTGTTTTACGGGTTTTTAGCGTTCAATTCGTTGTTTTCGATTTTTCTTTGGTTGATTGTTGATACGATTGTTGATGATACGATATGAGACGACGACGACTTGCGACACTTGGTTGGTTTTGGGAATCGTAATCTGATTCTGAAAAAAGCAAAACAAGTGTACCATGTGTTTTTTATTTTCTGAACTATTTTCCAGAAGAATAAAGATGTAACGATGTAACGATGTAACGTTTATCGTACCAAGGTAGTCACACGATGCCGAAGCATCGAAATAGGTAATACCCGTTAGTACAAAATACAATGAAACAATCAATAACATCACGCATTAACCACCACACGGACAAAACACGATGAACTGACTGAGCTGACTGAGCTGAGGTTCTGAGAATTTGAATTTTGAACTTTTTTCAAAACAAGTTATCAATCACGAAAACTGTCACACACGACGAAACATTAACAAATAAAATACTAGCGAGAATCAAAATCATGACTGCCCGATCAAAACTGTTCAAAACAAAACAGATAATCCACTTCATCGACGATACGAATACGAACTCAAACTGCCGCACAATCTCAGTGCACAAGACGAAACTCGACTGGCTTCTGAAGTTTCTGACGTATTAACAAAAGAAATCCTGAAAGAACACAAAAGGATTAGCAACGGAACACCACAAACATTTTCCGACCACAAGCAGGGCAATGTTGGCAAGTTTAGAAAAAGTTGAAGTGAAAGGGGACATTGAACACAATGCAATTGTTTGTTTGTTTTTCTTTTTCTTTTTTTTAAAGCAAGAATGTTTAATGGACCTAAGATGAATTTATCAATTCGCAAAGTTTTTCTCAATGGGAAAGGAAGAGCAACGGAGAGCGGCATCCCCAGGTCCACGGAAATCAAGCCAGAAGGGAGGGGAAACGTGTCGCAATAAATTTATGGATGAGTTGAGATTCGTTTGCAATAAGCCTATTTTTGAAAGAAGAGGTTGAGGGAGCTGAGACTGTGTCTTGATTCAGACTGTTCCAGAGTTGGATGGTTCGCACGGCCCAAGCACCAGCTCTAATTGACGTCTTTACAGGCGGTGTGTTCAATTTATGTTGATGACCTCTAGTACCAAATTCCCCTTGGTGAACCTCAAAGAAGTCTGATAGATTTAACACATAACACTTTGCATTGATAAATTTGTAAACCATTACCAGGTCTGACACAATTCTCTTGAATACAAGTGAACTTTGCTGCAAATCAATGAGCCGCTGGGTGTATGATGTTTCAAAATTTACACCTTCGAGATACTTTGTGAAACTTCTTTGAACGGATTCCACTCTCTTCAAAAGACCTACTTGAGACGGAGACCAAACCGAATTGCAATACGAGAGCTTGGTTACAACCATCGCATTAAATAACTTCATTCTAGCTGTTGTCGATCTGGTTCTGAAACACCGTTTAATGAGGCCCGCCATGCTCTTTGATTTGCCACAAATTTCAGATACATGATCAGCGAAGGATAATCTCTCATCAATTACCACTCCAAGATCTTTGATCTTACTGACATTTTGCACGGATTTTCCACCAACAGTGTAATTGAACTTTGGGTTACGAGATGGATTCAAGTGTAAGCACACGGTTTTTTCCGCTGCAAGTTTTAGTTTATTTATTTTCAACCATTTCTCAATTGCGATCAGATCATTCTCGATCAGAATTTTATCTTCCACACTTTCAACTTCTCGATAAATTTTGACATCATCAGCATATACCACAATATTGGAATGAGTGACACATTTCGGGAGATCGTTGACAAACAGAGCAAAAAGAATCGGACCCAGAACCGAACCTTGCGGAACCCCTGACGTTACATTCACAAATTTAGATTGAAATCCACCGACCCTGACACATTGAGTTCGATTCTCCAGATACGCTGCAATCCATTGAACGAGAACCGCATCCAGTCCTAATTCGTTTAACTTTGAGATTAATACAGCGTGTGAAACTGTGTCAAAGGCCTTCGAAACATCAAAGTAAATAACATCAACACCTATACCTTTGTCCCAGCTTAGAGTCCAATCATTCATACATTTCAGTAATTGTAGCTCAACACCGCGCCCTGGAAGAAAACCAAATTGATTGGGTGAGAAAATGTTGTTTGTGATACAATGATTCATAATTCTGTTCTTTAGAATTCTTTCCATCACTTTACAAACACTGGAGGTTAAAGACACCGGTCGGTAGTCTGAAAGTACACTACTTCTGCCTTTTTTGGGTATTGGACAAATAACGGCTGTTCTGAATTCCAAAGGAACTTCTCCCTGGAAAAGCGAGACATTAAAAATCGCTGATAATGGTTCAGCCAAAAATGCCGACAGTTTTTTCAAAAATATGTTTGGAATTCCGTCTAACCCAGCTGCTGATTTGTTTTTTAACTTCATCAAATATTGATAAACAGTTACTTCGTCAATTTCATTAACATTTGATTTCACAGTAGTCGACCTCATAAATTTTGTTTGTACCTGATTTTCTTTTTCCAGAAACACGGATGCAAACTGTGAATTCAGTGCCTCAGCTTTATCTAGATCAGAAATGATGCATTGGCCGTTTGGCCCGCGTAGTGCGGGTAACGTTTTTTGATTTGATAACTTTCGTTTAACAAATCCCCAAAACGATTTCGGATTTGAATTTTTCAGCACTATTTTTTCGTAAGCCAATGCCGCTTTACATTTCCGCCTATTTATAAGTTTGTTTACCGCCCTCAAAGACAAAAAGTTGTTTATGTTTCTCTTCTGCTCATCTTTGTGTTTCATTCTCAAACGTTTTCGCGCAGCAAAAAGTCTTTTGAGCCCTGGTGTTAAGGTCATGACGGTTCCTAATTTATTATTTATCTTACCAATCGGGACAAACAGCTTTATTAATTTTCTGCAGATTTCAAGAAAAAGGCGGTACATTTGACCAGAATTTGAGCAAGATCGAAAAATCCAAGACCAACTTTTGCCAGCTTTCGTCTTTTTCGTACTTTCAAAGTCACGCGATGGATAAAAATCACTGAGGCATTTCTTCATTTGTCCCCATTCAGCTTTTGCAAAATTTTTGAACTGTCTGTTTGGTAAGACAGATTTAATTTGAAGATTAGTTGTAAGTACAATCGATTTATGATCACTCTGGAAATCAACCCCACCAAATGGCATTTCTACACAAACATCCACAACCATTTGGACACAACTGACAAAACAAAGGTCTAAAAAATTGTCTTGCCGCGTTGGCATATCTACCAATTGATGTAGGCCCACATCATTGACAGAATCTTGAAATTCTTTACTTGCTGTGGAAATTGATTTTGGCATATTACCGTTTTCACCCCATGTCAGATCCGGCAAATTAAAGTCACCAAAGAGAAATACTCCCATTCCCTTTTCAGTTAAACACTCAATTTTCTCCAAGAATAGTTTCCAGTTACTAGAATTTCGACTTGGCGAACCAGGAGGACGATAAACAATTCCCAGGCAATAACTCGTTGTGTTTAGAAATAATTCTAAGGTAAACAACTCAAAATCTTCGCAACTGATCGCTAGGTCAGGAACCACAGCAGCCTTGATAGTTTTTGGAACCAGACACAAAATCCCACCTCCACGTCCGCCCCAACTTCGATCAAGTCTAAACACTTGGTGACTATCATTTTCAACCAAAAGTGAGTCCGTAACAGTGGAATCCAACCAAGTCTCAACAAACATATAAACTCTGCTCTCTCCCTCATCCAAAATTAACTGCTGGAGTGCATCCCTTCGGTTCTGGCTCAACAAGGACCTAGAGTTGCAAAAGTGAAACGATAGTGTGTTCTCCCTTTCTAAAAACTTTGCAGAATTGACACTTGATTTTTTTAATAAAAAGGAGCCGCTTTCCTAATGTTGCTCAACAACAGCGCCTGCTCGAGGTCCGGCTTTCAACTCAGAATCGATCAAATCACACAGTTTGAAATCGAACGGGTCGGCGAAAAAACGGACACGGCGGTCTTGGAATTTTTCGTAGATCGCCAACGGATCTGTGTCCGATCCACGAAGCACAAACGTGCGGCCCGTTCTGTTCATTTTTTGTCGCAAGAAAGCCAACACACTCTGAGCACGGAATTCGAGAAGGCGTTGCATATGAGTCAAGTCAGACCTGATGTACGTCTGGTTGAACTTCGTGACGCCCTGTCGATGGAACAGCTCGGACGCCGCTCGGCCCAGCATCAATCGTTTTGTTTGCCCGTCATCAGAACAGATCACTTTGAGTGGCCTTGCTTTGTCCGACCTGATCGCGCCCATTCTGAACACGCAGTCCACCTTTGTCGGATCGCCACCGAGTTCGTGCACCTTTTCGCGGATCGTTTTCAGCTCCGGGTTGTCCGTCTCATTTCCGCGCGCTTCGCCAACCACAGTCACCCGAGGCGTTGATTCTGGCCACTTTTCGATTACAATGTTAGCTTTTTTGGATTGCCGTTCAGCCAACTCAGTGATCGAATTTTGTTGGCCGCGAACAGACTTGTCCACGCTGTAGAGCTCAGCAGTATCGGCCGGCAAACTCCTCAAGTGCTCAGGAGGACGGCCGTATGATTCATCCGGTGCTTGTTGGATTGAGCAATTGTTTTTGATCGTCTCAACCAGCACCTGATTCTGCTGCATCAGTTTCTCCACCGTAGCCACCAAAGTTTTCACTAACCCGACAAGCGCGGCCATGTCCTCGCCTCCCATGCTACCACCGTCGTCGTCAGAATTGTTCGAATCTCTGGATGAAATGCTCACGTCGTCGCCGGTCGGAATTTCGTTAGCACTGCTCACTTTTTCTGTGCTTTGTTCATCAGCTGTATTACTCGTTTTTTGAATTTTTTTCTCGGGCGACGTCGGCGATCCGCTCGGCGTGAATCGCTTCGTCTTCTTGTGTGCCCGTTTGGTCATCAGCACTCGAGTAATTTATTGAACCGGCGCCACCAGGGCACCACGTCGTCGCTTTGATTCTGAAACTCCAAGACTCCAAGACAAGCTCCAAGACGGTGAAAATTTGCAAAATTATCAGCTCAGCAAGAAAAGGAGAACAAAATAAAAGTATGAAGACTGATTCGGTTCTCTTTTGGAGTTGAGGAAAAATGTCTGTTGTTTTTATTTTCATATTTTCCGCGAAAAAACCTGCGGTAAAATGTTTCAGACATCAGATAAAATGAGAGAAACGAAGAAAAGTGGAAAACAAATCAGAAACAAATTGAATTGAATGCTAAAACAGTTGAAAATTTCAATTGGTACCGGATCGACCGAGTACCGGATCGACCTGGTACCGGATCGACCTGGTACCGGATCGACCGCCCTAGAAAATTGCCAGGTACCGGATCGACCGGTACCGGATCGACCGGTACCGGATCGACCGTACCGGATCGACCGGTACCGGATCGACCGCATGCCATCTATATCGGCCCCCCCCAAACCCCCGGCTCTGGAACAACTATGTCGACCGGTACCGGATCGACCGGTACCGGATCGACCGCCCTAGAAAATTGCCAGGTACCGGATCGACCGGTACCGGATCGACCGGTACCGGATCGACCGTACCGGATCGACCGGTACCGGATCGACCGCATGCCATTTTCCGTGTACACCCTAAAATTTTTTTCGAAAATCATGATTTTTTGTCTGTAAAGTCCATAATATAAGCTGAATATATGATAACTTGACCATCTTCATTGTAATTTCAACGATTTTGCAGCAAAATTTAGCGTTTTTCCTTCAAAATTTAAGCGAAAAATTATCGTGGGGGGGTGGACCCCCCCCACAGAAAATTTTGAAAAAATGCACCCCCCCCCTGGGACCGGGACCCCCATGGGGGGGGGGGTCCCACGTTACCATAGGTTGGACCCCCCCCTCACTTTTTGGTCGGCACCCCCCCCCCCCCCCACGGCACCAGACCCCCCCCCTTCGAAAATTGTTTTGGGCCCACGGTACTGGTTGTTATAGCCTTTTAGCGTTTTAGCTATCTATCTATCAAATAAAAAAAATCACTTGAAAGTATGCATAAAAATCGCTTTGGAGTAGGATTTGGTTCAAGATAAGGAAATAGGAACCTGACGACTCACTGCAAGCAACCTCTGATCAGAAATCAAAAAAAATCTCTTTTAAGAATGTGTACAAATCTTACGCTGCTGCCCCAGGCCCAGGCCAGGCCCCCCTGGAACAACTATGCGTTTGTTTGTTTGTTTTTGCAGAACGGAAAACATGAACGCCAATGAATTAGTAACCCTTCGGTCGTACGGCCTGTCGGGATTCGGCGTGCGAGTGCAAGGATCGAATTGGTGGTCAAAACGTAACTGCCCCGTGCTGCGACATTCAAAATACTACGACGACGAGCAAAAATTTTTGTGCGTTTTTTTAGTTTTGTTTCTTTTGAAATCGGCGTTTTATTTTATCGTATCTCTTGTTTCTTTTCTCTCTCTCGCTCCATTGTTAATAAATTGTCAAGTAATCTTGGTGTTTTACTTTTCGTCTGTTTCAAATGCATAGTGGATAATCGTCGATGTGTCACGTCAAATTCACCGTTCAGCGTCCCATCCACCTCCAAACCAAACCAGGCAAAACAGCAAAACAGTTGGTGGGGGAGTAGAGATGTAAGGGTCAAAAAAAATTTTTTTTTATTTTTTTTTAAAGTAAAAAAATAAGCATTTTTTTATTTATTTTTTTATTAAAAATTTTTGAAATTTTTTCTTTAATGTGCCCTGAAAATGCCGTTTTTGGCATGATTTTTCGAAAGTTCAACAAAAATTTTCTTTGACTTTACGTTGTCACTTAGTCTTCAACGCTGCAGGTGGTATTCTGGATTGATTTATCGACTGTTTTCAGCCTTGGTGAGTGATGATCGACTCGCGCGTTGAAGTACTTGAGCGTCGCAAAGGCTAGTTCAACAAATTCCGATGTCGCTAAGGTGAGATAGAAGCAGAGAACTCACATTTACGCATCGTTTTTCAGGATCTCGAAAGGTGGAAATTGCACTGTCTGCCACTGCAAGCGTAACTTCGTTGGTTGCTCGTTGCTGTTTCGCCTCGTGTCGTCAGCATGATCACACCGGTTTGTTGTGGAACTTGTTTCCATGTTATTTGAGGTGAATTGAGAGGCAAAACACGAGACGTGATGTCGTCGGTGGGAAAATGGGGTCGCCGAAACCAAGTCTGAAATTTTCACCCTCCTCCCATATGAGTGGGGGTCATATGGTAAGTCGGTGGCTCCTCAGATAGTGATATTCGGACTCCCTGAAAAATTCTGAACAACTTTCATTTAAAAAAAAAATTTTTTTTTAAGAAAAAAAATAGAAAATTTTTTTTTTCTTGACATCTCTAGGGGGGAGGGTCGACCGAAATTGGGAGTTGTCGACACCAAAATCGAAGAAGGAAGGGGCCCGAAATGTGAAACTTTAAGGGGGGGGTAAAATTTATTCAAAATACAAAAGCCATTATGCTTCGCAAACTCATTATGCTATGATACTGTTGAGATTTTTTTGTGAAAAGTGCACGAACAATGTGGTTTTTTAGCGGTAACTTTTGGGTTTCGAAAGGTCAAAATCTAGGGAGGAAGGTCTGGGAGGGTCGAATTCTAGATGGGGTGGGTATTTTTGCCAAAATTTGGGATGTCGGTCCGGTTGGGGGGAACATCTCCCACTCCGGTCATCTCGACCCCAAAACCAAACCAGACGGTTTGGTACCTTTGGGTTTCTGAAGTTCGTGGGAGAGCTGCCAATAAAATCACATCGGTTAAATCAAATTTTTGATTTCGACAATCAACTGCAAATTTCTAGGTGTAAATTTTCTGCCTAAAACCCAATTTTCAAACGCGTGCATGTTTTTTGTCGCAAATTGCGCTTATGCGTCTCAAAACACCGTGAATCAAAGCAAACCCAAAGAAATCAATTACCATTGTGTGTCGTGTATCAATTGCATCATGCATAAAAGTTGCCTTGTCCCCAGAGCTACTCCATTTGTGAGCAGCAGTGACGCACTCCGTGAGATCTACCAGTCTCATCTGCCGCACGTTTGGCGTGAGCACCGCATCAAGCTCGCGCACATGAACAAGATTTTCGGTGCGCAATGGTTGAACGAAAACGAACTGGTGTTAGGCACGAAATGTAATCGACTCATGATCTGCTATCTGAACACCAACCTGGAGGCGTCGAGGTGTTACTACGTTTGTTTCTTATTTTTTTCGTGTTCGATTCAGGATCCTTGTGCGTGCGGGTGTGTGTGATTGTGAATTATCACCGATTAGCTGCGTCTCATTCAGCTGTGTTGTACACAAAGGCATTTTTGAACCGATATAAGGGCGGTGTTTGAGGACTCGATTAGATTTCAAAGGGACAGGAAGTAAGGCATTGGACGGCCTCTCTTTATCAAGCAACCGACTTTGTCAGAAAAACGTATGCACATCACAAAGTATCGTTTGCGACCCTTTCTGCCATTCTTGTTGCAAGGCTGATGCCGTTGCCGTCCGATCGTCACTGCCGGAAACGGGATCGATGGAGACGCCTGCTGTGTCCGCAACAACAACAAACGGCACGAAACGACGTCGGTGGTGGTGGCGAACCACAACAACAGCGCGCAACAGCAACAGTGAATCCACATGCAAGCAACAACAGAAGCGGTGCAACCAATCATGCAGCCTCGTTTGGCGCACGCCACTGCTGTCCCACTGGTGAAGTGCTCGTGCGCGTGCCGCAGCTGAACAGCAGCGAACGCACACTGTCAGTACAGAGCAGTATAGTCCATTTATCTCAACGTGTCGCAGTCGCATTGAAATGACGTCATTTGGCTAGAAAAAACATCCGCTTGTCATGCACAAGCACAAATCATTAGAATTTCATATTGGTTGATCTATTCACGTGTGGTAAAGTAAAATGATGGGACATAGTTTTTTCACCCAAAGTATCACTTGCACAGGTTACAGAAATTTGGTCACACCTGTACGCAGGTGAATTTTCTGGTCGGAAGCGCACCAATCATTTAAGATCGGCTTTTTCAGAATACCGACCCCCCTTAGGCACAATTTTTAAAAAGTTCTCAAATTTTGACGAAATTATCACCAATCGAACCGGCTCAATGCGCTGAGTTCGAAAATCATATTTATTTTTTAATTTGACCCGGTTTTGTGCTTCAAAAAACGAAAAAAACCGTTTTTTGGGGGGATCTTTAGAAAAATGGTTCTAACTCGCCTCTGCGTTAAGCTATTAACAAAATTCAAAAACCAATCTATTTCGCTATTGCTTGCGCACATTTTTTATGTTACAATGTTATACAAAAAATGCTGTTTTATGCTTTAAATTTGAGAAAAACTAAAAGAGTATGTGGTTTTTGCCCTGTTTAGGCACTTTTAAAGCGGATGCGGAGTAGGGTTGCTAAGTGATTCTGAAAGCCCTTGAAAAATGCTACAAGTATGCAAAAAATAAAAAAAATCGGTTGCCCTTTAAGAAGTAACGAAGCATTACAATATCGGTCGCGCGCATACATGAAGGGTATTTCCCGGTATGTCGACAAATTGTGGAGCAACGTAGACAAAAACCAAAAACGGGTATTAGGGCAACTTTTTGCGCTGAATCCGAAAAAGTAAGTGCCGTTGCGAAATTTTGTTACAGTAACCCAATATTTGCAATTTTTTGGCTTTTTGGCTCTTTTTTGGATTGTTTCTAATCCGTGTGGTGTTATACTTGAACTAATCAGGTCAAATTTGGTATCAATCGGCTCCCCTTGATTATGCGAACAATTTCCATTTAGATACCGCAACTATATTATAATTACCGTAACCCGCAGAGCACGATTTTTGCTATTTTTAACCATTTTTAGGCCTAAAAGTGACATTTTTCATCCCTGTAGTGTTCTAGTTGTTCCAATTGAATCAAATGTGTATCAGTCAATTACTCTTGATCAGATAAACAACTTTCATTTAGATACCGTAACCACAGATTGACTTTCGTAACCCTTTAAGCACGATATTCTACTAAGTTTTCACCATTTTCAGGCATGAAATTGGCTTTATTGTCCATGCAATGTTATACTTGAACGAATCTAGTCAAATTTAGCATCAATCGAGTCCCGTTGATTAGGCAAACAACTTTCACTCAGATACCATAATCCTTGCTTGACTACCGTACTTTTTGAAGCACGGTATTTTAGTAATTTTGACCTTTTTCAAGCCTGAAATTGGCTATTATGATCCATGTAGTGTTACACTTGAACAATTCTAGTCAAATTCGCGATCAGGTTTTTGAACTCAGGTTTTGAACGTTTTTCTAAGTAAGATTTTTTTACCCAAAATTTTTTAAGGTTTCAACTTTCAACACCTGAGATGGCCTTTAAAAATTTGAGGGTGGGGAGGAACACACTTGGAACGGTAGTCAAGCAATGATTACGGTATCTGAGTGAAAGTTGTTTCCCTGATCAATGGGAGTGTGTTGATCGCGAATTT
This sequence comes from Theristus sp. LFF4_11, assembly GCA_030248135.1. Taxonomy (NCBI): domain Eukaryota; kingdom Metazoa; phylum Nematoda; class Chromadorea; order Monhysterida; family Xyalidae; genus Theristus; species Theristus sp. LFF4_11. The sequence continues at coordinate 5,212 of JASANC010001221.1, read as the reverse complement.
GACTAGAATTGTTCTACTAGAACTACGCAACGGCACTTACTTTTTCGGATTCAGCGCAAAAAGTTGCCCTAATACCCGTTTTTGGTTTTTGTCTACGTTGCTCCACAATTTGTCGACATACCGGGAAATACCCTTCATGTATGCGCGCGACCGATATTGTAATGCTTCGTTACTTCTTAAAGGGCAACCGATTTTTTTTATTTTTTGCATACTTGTAGCATTTTTCAAGGGCTTTCAGAATCACTTAGCAACCCTACTCCGCATCCGCTTTAAAAGTGCCTAAACAGGGCAAAAACCACATACTCTTTTAGTTTTTTTTTAAATTTAAAGCATAAAACAGCATTTTTTGTATAACATTGTTAACATGAAAAATGTGCGCAAGCAAAAGCGAAATCGATTGGTTTTTGAATTTTGTTAATAGCTTAACGCAGAGGCGAGTTAGAACCATTTTTCTAAAAATCCCCCCAAAAAACGGGTTTTTCGTTTTTTGAAACATAAAACTGGGTCAAATTGAAAAATAAATATGATTTTCGAACTCAGCGCATCGAGACGGTTCGATTGGTTCTAATTTCGTCAAAATTTGAAAACTTTTCAAAAACTGTGCCTAGAGGTGTGGAGGCCGGGTCGGTCGACTCAAAAAGCGAGTCTTAAATTTTTTTGGGGATCTGTCTTAAAAGACTGATGTTCAAAATGAAGGCCTAACAAAAGTAATCAGCTGATGACACCGAATGGCGTGTAGCTGCTGGCTTGTATTTCAGTTGGAGTCAAGAAGACAACGTGAACAGTGGCATCCACGCGGTGAAGACGAATCCATCGCAGACGTTGCTCGCCACCGGCGCCAACTGTCCCTCCGATATCGCCGTTTATTCGTTGCCCGATTTTCGCCCGATCACCGTCGGCGAAACGGCGCATCGCGATTGGATGTTCGACTTTGTGTGGCTCGGTTAGCGCAACCGCAAACGGCCTGTCTTACACGTTTTTGAACAGTTTGTTTTTGTGAATGTGAATCCATTGTGATGTCCACCACGTTTGGAGAGTAGATCTGTTGATCGGTGATCGTTAGGCGCCCAAGCGGTGCAACGACGGGCTTTAGCGTAAAGTGAAGCGAGAAATGGTAAGAGTTTGTGACTAGGAAGAAAGTCTTACTCTTACCCATTTCTCCACTTGTGCTATGTGTTTTCAACCCCTCGCTTTGCCTTTTCACCGAATTTACTCTATGCATACGAAACAGCGTTATTTCACTTTGTGTATGGTAGGTAAGTGTAACAAGTTATACGGCACAAAACAAGCAAACACACAGGCACATTGACAGCGGCGCGCGTGTGAGCCTGTGCGTTTGTTCATGTGCAGCAATACTGGGACTCATACTGTCACTGCCAACAGACTGAGGACTGAGCGTTTGTTTCAGACGATCAAATTGGCGTGTCTGGCGCGCGTGACGGCAGCATGGCGCTGTGGCGTTTTGACGTCGACCGACTGACGGACGCCGTCAATTGTCGTTCGTGTCGCCACGTGCCGGTGCTGAGTGTCGTTGACGGCGACTTCTACGGCAATCAGTCAGGCTCGGCGGTGCCGCAGCGGTACGTCACGACGAAGCCGCGAGCGAAGATCAGGGTGCGCGCTCTCTCATCTCAAATTACGTTCACGATTTCATCATCACCGCATTTGTCAAGATTCATCTGCATATCACAAAAAACATAGTTTTTTGCATTTCGCAAAAGAAATTGGGATTCAAATGGCAGTTCAGTTTGCCAGCCATCGGCCGCCGCCACCTCTTTCTACCATGCATCTTAGTCCTTAGCTATCTTTTCGTGGATCTCTATTGCACCATTTTCTTGTGGCTTTTTGTTTATAAATCCAAACCTTTTCCGGAAACGTATTAGAAGCGAAAAGTGTGCTACTAATTCAAAAACTTCATGAAGACTGATAGCTCAGGTTGCGGACGATTCAACAGAGACGGACAGAATTCGCGCATTGGCGTACAGTCCGGCCAGGAGTCACGTGGTCGCCACTTCACTTCAGTCGCAATTGTACACGGTCGATGTGACGACCATGAAAAAGGTGGCTGCCTTTGTTCGCGTTGTTTCCATTGTAGTCATAAGATGCATTCATGAAATCGCATCTGGTGACGCATTAGCTAGTAAACACTTTAAAACTGCGTTCATGAAACACTTGCACCAGCAATGGTGAGGCACGTTGTTACGTTGTGGCACAGCGCGTCCTTTTTTTGTTTCTGCACTCATGAAAAACGACAACTTTTTTCATTCATAACAAAGCTGTGTCAGCCAGCGCCCGCTGTGCGATTTCTCATGTAAATTCGTGAGTACACCTGTATAGCACTCTAGCTGGCGAAACTTGGAGAAAAACAGGTGAAAAAAAATGCAATGTGCTGCGTTTTATTGGCAGACGTGTCACATCGGTCACATGTGCGACATGTCTGAGATGGTGTGCGTCTGCCACGACGGGCAGCACTCGACCGTGGCCGTCGGCTCGCGGTCGCACTTCAGCCTGTTGGACGACCGCAATCTGCACAGCGTCATCAGGCACATCGAGCTGCCGACCAACGTCAGACACTCGCACTACCGCGGCAGCACCACCGTGCACATGTCCTATCAGGAGATTGAGATCTTGCGAAGTCAGTGTGGTGCATGGTGCAATCGCACAGGCGTGTCCGTCCGTGCGACGGTGTCGCTCGTTGTTGGTTGTGGTGTTGCCGGCTGCCACTGCGCAACGGTCGCACCAATTTGCGCGTCAGCCAAGCAGCTCGCGTGAGCGGTGCACCTCTCCAGCACGCGAAGGCTCGCCCGGACGCTGGTGCACTGCAGGCCTGTTGTGGTTGTTCATTGCCGCAGACGATGATGACCGCCATGTGCCACACCGCAATGCCGTATCAAGCACGCATAGCATTGCAATCCAGGTTGCAGTTTTGGTTTGATTAGTGCTGATTGCTCGCCCATCACACATGACAATACGCCAAATGCAGTCAACTTGGAGCTTCAAAGTTCTGTGGTGTTCACGAAACACAACAACGACCGTTTTTTACAATTTGCAGGCGGTCAAACTGGTGTGCGCTCAATCAGCTGGCATGGTCCGTTGCTGACGATTGGCACCGGTGCTAGCGAGCTGTTGTTCTTTGACGTCAGGGCACAGAAGTTTCTGCCGTGTGGCGGGCGAACTTGCAACAGGGACCTTGTGCTCATTGCCACCGATCCTTGGCAGGTGCGCAAGCGTGCGCGCTTCTGTGCTCCTTGCACGTTTTCGATGGAGTGAAAGAAATTAGACGATGTGAAACGAAAACGAGTTTTCATTTTGTTCGTAGCACCCAGAAACTGCAGCATTTGTCCGCTCGGGTCGGTTTGTGCAACAAAACGAAGCAACATCAGATTCTGTTTGTTCGAACGACTTATTGGTTGCGCTAAGCGAGCATGATGCAGCCCAATAAGGGTCATCACCCAAAATAGAACCAATGTCCCACCCAAGAAAACCAGCCGCGAGTCACGAGTCATTTCATTGACTTGCATTCACTTGTCGTTTTGGATATGTGTCGATATGATTTATGAACATGATATGACATCATTGTTGCGATAACCAAAACCAACAAAAGCGTGAGTGCGATTGGTGGCTTGCAGCATTACGACGAGATGTACCAATACGCGCCGTCGGCAGCGCACGCCCTGTACCAGTACTACCAGCCGCGCACGACCACCGCCATTTACACGCATTGCTACGACACGAATGGCACCCGGCTGTTTGCTGGCGGCGGCCCCATTGCCGCCTCCGTGCAGGGCTCGTACGCGGCCATCTGGCAGTAGAGTGACAAGACGATGCTCAGTGGCTCTGCCGGAAACGGACGACAGTTTGGTTGAGTGAGGGGGATCGGTTAATGGTGGAAGAACGGCATCGACCAAACTAAATACGCTGCGGTGCTGGTTGGCGTGGCGAGGCGCATATTTCGGGAGCACGTGACGTCAATTTAGTCGGACGCTTTCTGATCAATGGACTATACATATATGAATTGTTGGCACATTTCATTTCCTGGTGTTGTTTGACTCGATCACCAACCACATCCGACTATTTTCTCATTGTCAACCAATCAGCTGAGATTTAGCTTTTCTAACTAACTAACTTTTGGATTTCTATTTGACGGCTGGTTGGTTTGGTGTTTACTTTATTCGAATAGAAAAGTTGGTTAGTATGTGTTGCGTCAAGCGGCATTTTTACATCATTAGTTTTCACCTTTTCTATTCTTCAAAAACAGAACATTGACAAAATCTCTGATGAAAAAGATATGCGCAAAGTTTCAGTATGTGTATAGAATAAAAAATTCGTTTTTTGTTTGAAATGATGAACAAATACGAATGAGCGAATAAATAATGATAAAAATATTGTCAATGATTTTTCAGAATGTTAATATGTGCAGTTTCTCAATCAGTTTCGAGTGTGAAATGAAACGCCGGTTTCTGTTACAGCATCTCCTGGGTGATTATTTTTCATTAACTGAATTCTTTATTCGGAAAGAATTTTAAAATTTTCAGCTTCCTTTCGTGAACGTGCGTTAATGAAAAATATGGTAATCGGAGAGTGCATAAGACAATGTCGCCATCACAAACCGTTGTACTAGCGATACTAGTTCAAACGTAAGACGAATTGTGGTTCAACGTTTTGGAACCTGTGCGCTGATTGGTGCAGCTGCTTCAGTACAGTTTGGTCTCTGAGCCAACTGAGAGAAACTGGTGTCCGATGAGTATGCTAAGGGCGAAGAACAAAAGCTGACCCGCACGTAAGTGTTGATCTACAAAACTTCGCCGCAGAAGAGCAAATCGTGCAAGCAGCGGCGATTATTCCTTTTATAAACTTTTTCTGTGCTGGACACAACACCGCACGTCAAAAGCAGAAATGTAAAATGTGACGCGGATGTTGATTTAAAAAAGATGCAATTGTAAAAACTGAAGTAAACTCGTCTTGAATTATAGAACCTGCACTACTGCACTACCGTTTTCCACATCTGCAAGTGTTTTTACACCTAAATCCACACCAATTTCAACATTTCTTTCTTTTGGTGTGGTCTGGCTGGACCCAAGCATTACCGATGTCACTAATTCACTTCAATTAAGGTCTGCCAGTTTTTTCGCATGAAAAAAATAATAAAATTTACTGCGTAAATTTCTACAAACAAGTTTTGTCTGAGATGGCTTTAGTTTCGATTTTCACG
>JASANC010001220.1:0-22943 GCA_030248135.1 Theristus sp. LFF4_11 | reverse complement strand
CGTTTTGCCCAACTCATAGACGTTCACCTAAAAATGGGTAAACCGGGTAAAATGGGTAAAAAACGAGACGAGATGTTCTAGAATCTTTGCTTAGCAAGACGTTCTATTCATGTTGTTTCATTCTCTGACGAACGCCGATTTTGAAGACGCCCCAATTGCCATGACAGAAATCTGTCAACAACGCATATTTATCCATTCAGAGAATTTCAGCGCAAAAAACCAAGCAAACGCCGTTCTCACTTGCACAACATCGCTGAAGTCCAACAGCAACAAATGCAGGTTGTCAATGCGACATGAGATGTATAGACAGGAGGCGATGACGTGCGAAGACTTCCGACCTGCAGTGAAATGCAAGTTGCCAGAACACAGAAGACAGATGAGACGTTACTCTTAAAATGAGTACAGTCGAACTCGAAATTATAGGCAATCAGCTGATTGGTTGGTGATCACGTGCATGTATGCTTTCTGTTGCAGGCATTCCTGTGGGCACGGAGTGCCTGCACAGAGCATTCATGCACGTTATGTATCGTTTACATGCTAATTGCATTTCGATGCAAGGAGCTCGGCACAACATTTCATCATCACACCGTTGACCTTTTGTCAAGTTGCGCTGCAGTGCCATTTTGTAGAAGTTGAACGCCGTGTCGACGCAGTTCTGATTCAGCCGCAGTTGACTCGCCACCTCGTTCAGTTTGCGGCGCGCGTTTTGCAGCGTCACTTCGCGCGATTCTTTGCCTGACCAATCAATGGAGAGGATTGAAACTTGACATGACATTACACAAGACATAACATCCATATTAAACCTTAATTGTCCATCCATATCAACATCAATCATCCCAAACGGCTGACGTACAGCCCAGCTTAGCCCCCCGGTCAATCCAGTCCAGACAAGAAAATGCGGCAAACGAGACCAATTGTACCAATTATAAAAGGGCTTGCTTTGGTAAATTTATAGCGTGTCCTGTGGTCAGTTCTATAAAAAGTGAATAGTGCTTGAAAAGTGAATAGTTCTACTCCAGGGTGTCCCAAAATTTAGACCTTGACAAATTCCGGTTGAATACTTGAACCACAAGTTCATCTTTGACCGAAGTTTCCCATTGATTGGATTGATATTTCTAATTTCCACGCAAAACTGTTTGTCTTTGAAGCTCATGTCTCGATTATTTTTCCAGAATTTCTCAAAGACTAACTTTTGGAACACCCTGGAGTAAAAAATGTTCACTTTTCACACACTATTCACTTTTATAGAACAGACCACTGGGCTTAGTTCGCCTTTATTTATACATTATACTATCTTCACAAACACGCAGACAAAAACAGCAAGCACACCACGACCACACCAACCAGTTCCGGTGATTTTCCCTTGCAGCGACACTTTTGTTGATCCCTCCGATGACACATACTGGCCGATCAACGAGTGGCCACCGCCACCAATTTCCTGAACAAAATGATTGAATCGATAAAAGGACCCGAAAAACAAATGAGCGACCTTGACGACGGCTATTATAATGATCACAGACGCGAGCACAGCATTTGCTTGATCTTTCTGTCCAATAATTTTTCTTGTCTTGCCCAGCTAGAACTGATCTTTCAAATAAAAAACAGAACTGAGCCATTTTCTATAATTTGTAAGTTTCTGAAAAAAACATAAGTGAACAGCAAGCAAAAAAAAACTCATATCTCTGTCAGATCTTACATCTCGTAATCAACACAAAAACAAAACTAAGTGAATTAACAGCAATTGAACAATTTAACCTGAAACTGGTTATCAGAAACGATGGCATTTTCTTCCAAGACCGACCCACAATTGGTGCAAACGGCATTTCCCTGTGCCGGGTCTTCTTCTATGTCTTCGCAGCCGCAATTGTGGCATGCGCGAACCATTTCGTTTCGAATTTTGTTTTTTCAGCGATAGCGATTGCGTCAAACAAAGTGCAAAATTACTTTAGGTTGTTGCTGTTCACCTGAAAATTTTTTTTTCCCCAACAAAATGCCAACAAAAAAATCGAAATGCCAAATTTGCACTGAAAACAGTACCGACGGCGAAAGCAAATTTTCGAGGGGGGGGGTGTAGGGTTAGGGGCTTTGAAAAAAAAAAAATTTTTTTATTTTTTTTTTCGTTTTTTTTTTAAAAAAAATTTGGATTTTTTTTTCAAACTTAAAAAAAAAAATTTGAAAATTTTTTCTTCTACTTTGCTCTGAAAATTCGATTTATGGCATAATTTTTTGAAAGTTCAAACCAAATTTTCTTCCCAACTTCTTTGTGTGCTTAGGTAAATGTCATTATTTGGTCATTTTGACCGACGTACTCCATGTTTTTCGATTTGGATGACTTCTAGAGTCAATTTTTAGCGTTGAAATGACTTAACTGAATTGAAATATCGTTTCAGAAATCGTTTTCTTGCAACTTAGAACATGTTTTTCAGTCGGTAGGCCATGAGATGAACATGATATCTTGTTGATTGGCGTATGTTATAGGTCCACAATGGAGTTGTGCGATATATTGTTAAACAATTTGAGCGGAGATGTTGGTTAATACCACATCACACGACCGTTTTTCAGATACCCGATAACATGGCCACATGTTAAAACTTGCGTGCTGAGCTAAACTAACGTGTTAAACTTGCGTCTGTCAGTTGCCCGCAACGTGATCGCGAAATCATGGTACGTGTTTTCGATACGATGATTTGAAGAGTGGGCTCTCGCCATGTGGCAGATAGCATAGCTGGTTGAACCTGAAAGTAAGTGTCTTGAGGGGGGGGGGGGGGGCGACCGGGTCGACAGGGGTTGCCGACTTAGCTACAGCAAACAGGAATTTTTGAACACAGTCAAATTTTGGTAATTTTCTAAAGAGGAACCACTAAGAACGGTTCAATATTCAAGTACACGTGAAAAATTGCCCTGTTTTACTGTTGAAAATGCAACTTTCCCTCTATGAAATGGACATAATTTCAATAAAACACGATTTTCGCTCTTATAGTTTCCCGGATCGTTCTGAAAATAGTCTAGATGAACTCAGCTCGACGAGACGCTTCGAACAAACCTAACTTGTAAAAAAAAATTTTTTTTTTTAAAAAAAATTTTTTTTTTAATTTAAAAAAAAAATCCGGATTTTTTTTTTCCCCTAACCCTAGGGGGGTGTCGTCACGCGTAATGCATCATTATTAAAACAGGTGCATGTGCAGTGGCGGTGGCCCCTGCCCTTTAACACAGAAAAGAAAAAAATGCAAAAACTAAATTGATCATTTTCACCTTATAAAAAGGCTTGGCTTAGGATTAGGATTAGGTTTAGGATTAGGAACCTACAACGACTCATTGCAAGCAACCACTGATCAGAAATCAAAAAAATCACTTTTAAGTATGTATACAAATCGTCGTCACGTGGGGGGGGGGGGTGTGTAGGGGCTGGCGCTTCTTTTTTAAAACGCACGCGCACGCGGCATCGGCATGCTCATGCTCATGATCCACTAGCGCGCCTGCACACGCTCCGGCCTCAACAAAAACTTGTTCAAAACGCAATTGTTCTGACATCTTCCTTTCTGAAAAGGCTTGGCTTAGGTTAGGATTAGGTTAGGATCAAGTTAGGCTGAGGATTAGGCTTTAGGATTAGGATTTGAATTAGGTCCGTTTAAACAATGTCCGACAACGAGCGTGTCGGTTTTTAGAAAAGAAGGGCAACCTGTGTAGGGTTGTTAATCGGAGTGCTACATTATGAAAGAAATGCACATGCATCTTCATCAAAAATCCATTCCACTGGCACGGGTGCAGCGGCTGCACACGCACAGCATCTACCCACCTGTGGAGAAGTGTCGGGAACCCATCTGTAAAGCTTGTCGATGCGGAAAATAGATCAGAAAACAAATCAGGACGATGAACCGATTTCATTCGCCGTTACATTACATATCAGTCTCTCCTTCAACTCACCAGTTTTTTAATTGTATTAGCTGTGAGCTCTGTCTGTCTGTTCCCTCTTCCTTAGTGCAAGCACGAAGTTTTGAACCACCGATCGAAATGTGCGCCCAGAAATTTTTCGTCGTGGCAGCCAGGTGCAACCACCAATCAGCGTGCAGATTCTTTTTCATTTGTTTTCCTGTTCCAACAATCAGCGTGCTAGATTCCCGTTTTCTTATTTGTTTCCTCGGCTACCCAATCAGGTGCGATCAACCAATCAACCATCCTTTATGTTTTCTGTTTCTGGTCGTCGTGGTCCAGTGCAACGTGCAACCAACAGCAATTCAATTCATTAATACAATTCAACAATCACCGTTTTTCTGGTTCAAACATTCAGGGTGGCCTTTTTCGCCATTGAGATCGCGGACAACGGTCGAAAGCCCACGAACGGCGCCGCTTTGTTTTCTGCTTCTTCACCACTTTTCTTGATCAAAGAAGTTGCAACATGGAATTACATTTTCTTCGCTTTGAACTAAATGAAAGAAAACTAGAAATGAATTGGCTGGCACACCTTTCTGAAACATCAATGTCTATCACTGAAGCGCGATTGCTTATAATTCACGCTCTGGTTTTCTTTCTGCTGTTTAGTACAAAATATTTCTTTCCCTATGTAGGCCAACCAGAATTAATAGGGTTGTTAAAAAAACAAAAATCGTCATTTTTGTTTTTTTAATTTTTTTTATTCAAGATTCAAGATTCAAGATTTTATTTAACGCGCAACACCTTTAACAAAAACACAATGATAAACAATTAACATAATGACAAAATTATCAAAAAAATGAATGAAACAAACAACTATCATATCATTGTTTTGTATCGGGTGCAGTAGCGAAAGCGGGACCTCGGGTGAGGGGGGGTGTTTGCCTAATTTTAGAGGGGGGGGGGTCAGGTGCCTTCTCGGTGAGGGGGGGGTGCACGGGCAGCAAATTTTCCTGAGGGGGGGGTGCACTGGCAGAAAAATTTCGTGAGGGGGGGTGCACGGGATCGCACGGGTAATACCAAATTTTTGCCTTAGAAAAACACAGAAATTCTTGTAAAATACAGAATATTTTGTGCAAAGAAGCTGCTTGTTTGGTCAGAAACAACAAAATCTATGCAGGGACAGACACAAACGTCAAGAAAAATGCAAAAATTACGGTATTTTTGGAAAAAATTGAGTTGAGATTGACCACCGTGAGGGGGGGGTGCGATCCCGTGTTTTCTCGCGGAGGGGGGTGGGGGGGGAGTCTAGTACCCGTGTCGAGGTAAAGGGGGGGGAGGGGGGTACACGGGTATCTGCCCGTGCACGGGCAGGATTTTCGGCTGAGGGGGGGGTGGACCCCCCCACCCCCGCACTTTCGCTACTGATCGGGTGCCGGATGTGGGCAAGAATTGCCCATGTCTTTACCCTAAAACAAGCTGAAGTTGAAAAACATTTGGAGGCACAAACTCTATCAAAAAAAACTCAATTCACACACAAAACGAGAACCGAAAACTGAAGAACCCGAAACAATCAATAAACAAAAAACTTCAATGAGTGGCTTTCTTAAACACAAGAATTTCAAAAATCAAAGTTGTGCTAAATCAACCAGGGAGTTCGAAGAACCACATTTGATGTGCAATCGCCTCCCGAATGACTCCCGTATAGCGGAACTTTCCAGATTTTGTTTGGGTGACCTCATTTACCCCTTTTCCAAACCGTTACCATACCTCTTCTTGTGTTTTGACCCCCATAACGTCACTAATTGTCCCCAGCCCGAAGTGAAAATACACATACCGGCTTGAAATTCGATCAATTCTGATGATGTGTCGCGACGGTAGTACACGAAACAGCAACCAGCAGTACCGTGGGCCCAAAAAAAATTTCGAAGGGGTGGGGGTATGGTGCCGTGGGGGGGGGGGGCGGGGTGCCGACCAAAAAGTGAGGGGGGGGTCCAACCTATGGTAACGTGGGAGGGACCCCCATGCATAGTTGTTCCAGAGCCGAGGGGTTGGGGGGCCGATATAGATAGCTGGAGCAAACTTTCCAGATAGATAGATAGCTGGAAAATTTTGGGGGGGGAGGCGGGGGGCAGTACCGTGGGCGGCAGTAGCGAAAGTGCGGGGGTGGGGGGGGGGGGGGGTCCACCCCCCCCCCCTCAGCCGAAAATCCTGCCCGTGCACGGGCAGATACCCGTGTACCCCCCCTCCCCCCCTTTACCTCGACACGGGTACTAGACTCCCCCCCCCACCTAGAAATGTCAAGAAAAAAAAATTTTCTATTTTTTTTTTTTAAATTAAATTTTTTTTTTAAATGAAAGTTGTTCAGAATTTTTCAGGGAGTCCGAATATCACCATCTGAGGAGCCACCGACTTACCATATGACCCCCACTCATATGGGATGAGGGTGAAAATTTCAGACTTGGTTTCGGCGACCCCATTTTCCCACCGACGACATCACGTCTCGTGTTTTGCCTCTCAATTCACCTCAAATAACACGGAAACAAGTTCAACAACAAACCGGTGTGATCATGCTGACGACACGAGGCGAAACAGCAACGAGCAACCAACGAAGTTACGCACGCTTGCAGTGGCAGACAGTGCAATTTCGACCTTTCGAGATCCTGAAAAACGATGCGTAAATGTGAGTTCTCTGCTTCTATCTCACCTTAGCGACATCGGAATTGGTTGAACTAGCCTTTGCGACGCTCAAGTACTTCAATGCGCGAGTCGATCATCACTCACCAAGGCTGAAAACAGTCGATAAATCAATCCAGAATACCACCTGCAGCGTTGAAGACTAAGTGACAAGGTAAAGTCAAAGAAAATTTTTGTTGAACTTTCGAAAAATTATGCCAAAAACGGCATTTTCAGGGCACATTAAAAAAAAATTTCAAAAAATTTTAATAAAAAAATATAAAAAAATGCTCATTTTTTTACTTTTTTTTACAAAAAATTAAAAAAAATTTTTTTTGACCCTTACATTTCTAGGTGCACACCTAGAGATGTCAAGAAAAAAAAATTTTCTATTTTTTTTCTTTAAAAAAAATTAAATTTTTTTTTAAATGAAAGTTGTTCAGAATTTTTCAGGGAGTCCGAATATCACCATCTGAGGAGCCACCGACTTACCATATGACCCCCACTCATATGGGAGGAGGGTGAAAATTTCAGACTTGGTTTCGGCGACCCCATTTTCCCACCGACGACATCACGTCTCGTGTTTTGCCTCTCAATTCACCTCAAATAACACGGAAACAAGTTCAACAACAAACCGGTGTGATCATGCTGACGACACGAGGCGAAACAGCAACGAGCAACCAACGAAGTTACGCTTGCAGTGGCAGACAGTGCAATTTCGACCTTTCGAGATCCTGAAAAACGATGCGTAAATGTGAGTTATCTGCTTCTATCTCACCTTAGCGACATCGGAATTTGTTGAACTAGCCTTTGCGACGCTCAAGTACTTCAATGCGCGAGTCGATCATCACTCACCAAGGCTGAAAACAGTCGATAAATCAATCCAGAATACCACCTGCAGCGTTGAAGACTAAGTGACAAGGTAAAGTCAAAAAAAATTTTTGTTGAACTTTCAAAAAATTATGCCAAAAACGGCATTTTCAGGGCACATTAAAGAAAAAATTTCAAAAATTTTTAATAAAAAAAATAAAAAATGCTTATTTTTTTAACTTTAAAAAAATAAAAAAAATTTTTTTTTGACCCTTACATCTCTACCCCCACCCCCCTCCGCGAGAAAACACGGGATCGCACCCCCCCTCACGGTGGTCAATCTCATCTCAATTTTTTCCAAAAATAGCGTAATTTTTGCATTTTTTTATTGATTTTATTACGCTCTCAGATTTCCAGTTTTCTTTGAAAGCAAATCAAAACAAAGCAATTGTATGATCCAATAGCCTAACAAAAACGCCTCAAAGTCAAAACAACAGAATGCCTCAAGTAAGTGGAATCAGAAAGGAAATGACATGAAAATGTCCGGTTTTTAAGTGAACTGTCAACACAACTGAGGAAAAAAGTCAACCGAAACAAACAAAAAAAATGAACAAAAAAAAATTTTCTTGACGTTTGTGTCTTTCTCTGCATAGATTTTGTTGTTTCTGACCAAACAAGCAGCTTGTTTGCACAAAATATTCTGTATTTTACAAGAATTTCTGTGTTTTTCTAAGGCAAAAATTTGGTATTACCCGTGCGATCCCGTGCACCCCCCCCCTCAGGAAATTTTCTACCAGTGCACCCCCCCCTGAAGAAAATTTGCTGCCCGTGCACCCCCCTCACCGAGAAGAAGGCACCTGACTGGTCTGGTTTGTCTTGTGTGATCCGGTGTTTCACTGATGTTTCAGCCAGGCATAACATCCGTCTGCGCTGGTCATATGTTTGATTGGGCTAGCCCGGGCCTTGTCCTACTAACGAGCCTGGGGACCCGCGGTATACGCTTACCAGGCGAAACCGCAAGAAACAGTGCTAGTACGTTGTAACAAACACATTGACACGCGCTTAAAAATAATACGTCAGCGACTTTTATGGGTGGGGGTTTATTGGTGGGGGGGATTATTGGTGGGGGGGGGGGGGTTTATTTACAAAAAGTTCTAGGGGTGGGGGTTTGTTGAAAAATGGCAAAAATACCTTGCATGGCAGGCAAGAAAGTCGTAGAAACTTCTACTCTACATAGAAATTTCCTTTTATAACAGCCTTTTGTAATGAAATTACCATTAACTCATCCCTTTGGGACCTTTGGTAGCACAATTTCACCAATGTCACTGCATTCAGCCACTGAATTCGCTGGATATGTGTTTCAAACAGGTTTCCAATTAACCCCCATAGGGGATTATTTGTGGGGGGGGGAATATTTGGAAACTGGTCGGGGGTGGGGGTTTATTGGTGGGGGGATTAATGGTGGGGGGGGGGGGGTTAATGGGGGTAATACGGTAATTTCTGTTTTTCTTTAACAGCCCTACCCGCTAGTTTCTCCTTTTTGTTGTTTTTGCGTTTTTTTCCTTTTGCCTTTCTTAATTTTTTATTTTTTTGATGTTTGTTTTCGGTTTTGGTTTTTGGTTTTTCGGCTGATAGGTTTTTCTAGTTGTATGTGCTCGTGCTTCTGTTTTTTGTGTGATTCTTTGACCTGAAAGTAGAAGTAATAATTGTCATAAAAATGCGAAAAAGTTCCCACAAAATTCTTCAAAAAAATCAAAAACCATCTTGTTACTTACTGTAGAACATCTCTTAAGCGCATTCCGCTAAAAATAAACACGTTTTTATCGAGAACAATTTGCTTTTACATTTGTGCTTGACAAAAACAACAACAACTGGCAAGATTTCAGCTTGGTTTACTGGAGTAGAACGTGATTCAATTGCTTAACTCTGTTCAACTGCTGGTGAGATGAAAACCACCACCAATCTAATAACAAAGAAAGTCACATCAAAACATAAACAACTGGAATGGAATCACAGCAATCATTGGTACATTGACTGAACAATCAAAAAGGAATGTTCGGAAACCGGAGTCACGAAAAATTCTTATACACCCTTGATAACTAAAAATGAAATAATAACTGCGTTTCAGAGATTAGTGCATACATTTTGATTCCGCAAAATACCTTATGATTACCTTATAAACAAGACTTTACCGCTTAGTTCGAAAAAATGTTTCTTAATACAACGTGACCGGAATCGAAACAATCAGAGCATTTTTCCCGGGTGAAAATGGATCATGTGAATAGTGCAGTGTGGACACAATGCTATGCGAGCACCATCTCAATTTCACAAATGTAAGCGGCAGGTTCCGCGCAAGTGTCGTCGTACCATTGCGACTCAAAGAATGATCCGCCTGGCAGCGGTCGTGTCTTCAAGTACGCACAACCGTCATCAACCCCGTTGTCCGGCTCCTTTGACCCCCAATTGAAGAATCCCGTTCCACCAGTGTCCGTCTCGACCGGCTGTCACAGGGAACAATTAAGACATTTTTTATAACTTCTGCAGTTTATGTAGTTTTTTTTAAAAGTTTACCGCTTGTTTTATTCTAAAACAACACAAGAAGTTGAGTGAGTAGAGATAATGTACTGTAAGGTGTCTAAAAAACTACAATGGAACAACGGCTTGTTTTAGACCTTTATTGAATGTCGGTTCTGAGATTCTGTTCAATAAATGCTTGCCAATGTTTGAGAGCTACATTTTCATTTGAAAAATCCAAACACATGACGTGCAAACAAAAAATCGTGCGCCTCAGACGCATTTAGTTTCAATTGCGAACTTTTACCGTTTTGTTTCTGTTTTTAGCAAGTTATCTAAAGCAATACTTTCGTCATCAAACTGAAAAGGAGAAACAAAACTGCAGTTCCATTTTCAGACAAAATCTTATCACAATCAATCGCAAAGTGAATTTTTAATATAAAATTTAAATATTGAACCGAACTCGAAAACAAACAAGCCATGCCCATTGTGGTTTTGTGTAGGTATGTGTGCGTAAAAATTGTTTCACAAACCGCCACAGGATCTTTGTTGTGATCGACCCAAAACCAAGAGCCGTTTGTCAGTTTGTAGAGGCCCAACCACCAAAAGTCGTTGTTTTCTAGCTGCAACAATTTGCCAAAACGAATGCGTTGAGAATGAAAAGTGTGTCGAAAAAATGACCAACGTCCAAATCCAAAACATTAAAATCCTCTCGAATGCCACAACACTCCAACTCATTTCGTTCTTTGTCTTACTTTACAAATCTTTTCCATGGGTAGCAGAGCAGTGACAGAAACAACTAGAAAAATTCACACTTCCAATGCCACATTTCAACCACTATACATGTACTTCCGCTACTGCCACCATTCGTGCAACAATTTTTGGGTTAAACTTTCTTGAGTGGTATGGAATTTTGACAGTAGTGCAAATACACCGTGATAGAAGTAGTGGTAGGAGGGCTAGGGCAGTAAACATGGCTGATGGCAACCGCTTTGAAAACACAGCCGGAGACAAGATGCGTGCGTCTTTTGTGACAGCGTCGTTCGTGCGCTGCGCACTAACCGCATCGCCGCCACGTGCGGTCGTCAATGCCGCGAAAATGTCGTCCTTTTCGGTCTGCGTGGTCATGTGCGCGAGGTGCCCAACGTACGTGTTACCAGCTGCGTCCGTGTACGTCAACGACGCACAGTCAGCCTGCGCTTCATCCCACGTTTTCTTCGTCGAATCTGAGTCGGCGATTTTCCAGTCGCTCACGTAGTAGCAACGGTCGTTCTGTGAGCCCATCGTGTGGTAGTCGATCCACGTCTGCCCGTCCGGCATTGGCACTTCGCACTCTGCACCCAACGAGATGCATCCGTGTGAGTTGATTACATTGATGGCATTATGATTCGCAGAACTTTTTAAAACTTACGGCTTCAAGGCTCTTGAGATTATTGCGTTGTGTGACTTCAGCATATAGAACAAAAACGCTTAAAAATGGACTTTTTGAACAACGTTGTTCTTGATCGTTCAGGCAAATCCTAAATGTCAATGTTCCAAACTCAACTAATACAATAACGAGTACTTTCAAAATATGTAGTACTGTGTTATTCAAACTTCTTGGGCCACTTTGTGCTTTTTTGCCCTGTGCAATCGCAACGCAAAACTATTCAAATGTAAACTTTATCACATACTTGTGACGCAATTCGGAACTGGGAACTGTTCATCTGGTGACCAGGTTCCCTCATCGCATGTTCGCACCATGTCCTCGACCATGACGTTGTCGTAGGGAGCTGGCGGAATCACCAAGTAATGCGTCGTGTAACTGCAGGGCAAAGTTCATTTGCGGTTACATATTTGCGTTGCACAGATTTTGTTCTGCTGCTGCAGATTGCTAATTTGTTGAAAAAACCGGTTGTCTGGGCGTTCCGTTC
This sequence comes from Theristus sp. LFF4_11, assembly GCA_030248135.1. NCBI lineage: Eukaryota > Metazoa > Nematoda > Chromadorea > Monhysterida > Xyalidae > Theristus > Theristus sp. LFF4_11. Next base: position 11,160 of record JASANC010001220.1, on the reverse strand, counting down.
TGAACGGTGCCACTTAAAAAATCTAGCTTATCGCGTTAGTTGTTCTGTAAAAAAACCTGGCGTTATTAGAAAATTCAAAAAAATAATAATAAAATGAAAAAACGCGCAAGCACACTAACTCGTTGCAGCCGACGGTGTGCGTGCCGCCATCGCCAATTGTGTTCGCATCGATTTCGCCCGTGTAAACATATTTGTCAGCATTGCCGATTTGATCTTTCTTCGGGCAACCCTCTGAGTAATGCAGTTTATGTCTTTTGCGATTGGCAACGATATCAAAAAAACACGTATGATAAAGACTTGGGTCTTGGCTCATGCAGTTTTATGAACAAGACCAAAGGTTGAAATTGAATCAACACGTCGTCACCAGTGGAGACTCGCACATGGGCGCACCTGACAGTTACTGAAGGGTACTAAATTATAGTGAATCAGCTGATTCGTTGGTGTTCATTTGATGCATGCTTTCTGTGCAGACATTGCTGTGGCGGCGGAGTTTGTATGCATCACGTGACCACCAACCAATCAGCTGATTCCCTATAATTTAGCGTTCGACCGTACTTGGCACACAGATGGCGTCTTTGAACGTTTCATCCGGCGTCCATTGCGTGTTCGTGCAGTCGAACGTCTGCGCGACTGCGTACTCAGCGGTGCCGATGATCATGGTGAACGTGCTGAAATCGCACCCAACCGTGATCGTGCCACCATCTGCGATGAAATTCGTGTGTCCGGCCAGTTCGCTCGTGTACGCGTATGTCGTCGCGTTGCCGACTTGCGCCACTTTTGCGCACACTGCAAACACCAAATCCTCAAAGTGGCCAACGGAAAGTGTTTGAAAAATGGCTAAAGCAACTGCAGCCATTATTGACAAGGCTGCCTTTAGAGTCTCGTGTTATGGTAAAAACAAACTTGGCAAGCAGTTGGCTGGTTGTATTGCTGCTGAGTTTGACCACGTTGGACCGTCGCATGTTTCCGCTTGCTCTGTCATGTAAATCGTGCCGCTTACATCGAGATAGCTAAAATTCCGATGGCTTGGTAGCAAACGGGATTTGGTATGAATTTCAAAACATTTATTTCAACGTCTGTTGAGTTTGTCCTGTAGTGTTGGCAATAAACATTATTAATTTTTTCTGTCCAATATCGCATCGAACACTTCATGCTATTGACTCTTCATTGTTCCAATTCAAAAAGTCACGCAAGTTCTTTCACTAGTGCAAGTTTGAGCTCAAAATGTTTTATTTTTAGTTTGCGGTTATTTCTTTTTTTAACTTGTCTTGCTCCCAAAACATGCAGTGATGTGCCTTACAAAATACAAACGGTGCATGGAACAGTAAACTTGTTCTTAGCAGATTCCTGAGTCGTACTATTTAGTGCCTATATCTGTGCAGCTGGCGGTCACTGTAGTTGCCCATTTGACGTAGCCTGCATTCCACAACGTCGAGGTCGTATCGGAATACGTGTAAATTGTGGCGTTACCAGTTTGATCAATCCGTGGACACACTAGAAGAAACGAAACCATTTACTGGTAATTGAGAGTTTGTCCACTTAAATAACGTCAAAAACGTACTTTCGTAACATTGCGAATCAGGATAAACCGTGTTTTCCCATGTTGTTCCTTCGCAAACGTACGCTTGATCAGCTAAGTAAATAGTACCGTCGACTACTAAATACATCGTCGTGTAACTTGAGCAGCCAACTGTGATGGTAGAACCGGCCGGAACATGTGTTGCATCAAGTACACCATCGTTTGTGTAAGAGTACGTTGACGTATTGCCTCTCTGGGCAATCTCAGTACACACTGAAGACAAACAAAGATGTCCGCCCGAGTTGTTTTCAGTTTAGTTTATCAACGGCGAAGCTAGTAGCTACAACGAACAGCAAAGGCATCAAACTGTGAAACGTCCTTTTTCCTCTTACTGGGCAAACAGTCAGCTGTTTGTATGGCCACGCTGGACCACGTTGTATCAGCGCAGGTTTCAACTCTCTGTGATAGATACGTGTTTGTACCAATCTTCAGATAGCTGAAAATTTTAAGCCAAAGTTTTCAGTACATTTCAAACATGAACTAATCAAACATTGCCTCAACGTACTAAGTATCGCCAATGCCGGTACAGCTAGCCGTAACTGTTGTACCATCTTTAACGTAACAGTCTGTTGCTGGAGCACCGCACTGACTCCACAATGGCTCGGTCATGTCCGAATACGTGTAAACAGTGGCGTTACCCGTTTTGTCAATGCGTTGACACACTAAAACACTGGGGCTGTATTGTTGGGAGTAAGGAGATTTGATTCAAAATCCTAAGTTTTGCCGTTAAAAAATAAACATGTTACTTGACAAGCAGTTGGCCGGTTTTATTGATGCTGAGTTTGACCACGTTGGACCGTCGCATGTTTCCGCTTGCTCTGTTATGTAAATCGTGCCGCTTACATCGAGATAGCTAAAATTCCGATGGCTTGGTAGCAAACGGGATATGGTATGAATTTCAAAACATTTATTTCAACGTCTGTTGAGTTTGTCCTGTAGTGTTGGCACATTATTAATTTTTTCTGTCCAATATCGCATCGAACACTTCATGCTATTGACTCTTCATTGTTCCAATTCAAAAAGTCACGCAAGTTCATTCACTAGTGCAAGTTTGTGCTCAAAATGTTTTTTTTAGTTTGCGATTATTTCTTTTTTTAACGTGTCTTGCTCCCAAAACATGCAGTGATGTGCCTTACAAAATACAAACGGTGCATGGAACAGTAAACTTGTTCTTAGCAGATTCCTGAGTCGTACTATTTAGTGCCTATATCTGTGCAGCTGGCGGTCACTGTAGTTGCCCATTTGACGTAGCCTGCATTCCACAACGTCGAGGTCGTATCGGAATACGTGTAAATTGTGGCGTTACCAGTTTGATCAATCCGTGGACACACTAGAAGAAACGAAACCATTTACTGGTAATTGAGAGTTTGTCCACTTAAATAACGTCAAAAACGTACTTTCGTAACATTGCGAATCAGGATAAACCGTGTTTTCCCATGTTGTTCCTTCGCAAACGTACGCTTGATCAGCTAAGTAAATAGTACCGTCGACTACTAAATACATCGTCATGTAACTTGAGCAGCCAACTGTGATGGTAGAACCGGCCGGAACATGTGTTGCATCAAGTACACCATCGTTTGTGTAAGAGTACGTTGACGTATTGCCTCTCTGGGCAATCTCAGTACACACTGAAGAAAAACAAAGATGTCCGCCCGAGTTGTTTTCAGTTTACTTTATCAATGGCGAAGCTAGTAGCTACAACGAACAGCAAAGGCATCAAACTGTGAAAAGTTCTTTTTCCTCTTACTGGGCAAACAGTCAGCTGTTTGTATGGCCACGCTGGACCACGTTGTATCAGCGCAGGTTTCAACTCTCTGTGATAAATACGTGTTTGTACCAATCTTCAGATAGCTGAAAATTTTAAGCCAAAGTTTTCAGTACATTTCAAACATGAACTAATCAAACATTGCCTCAACGTACTAAGTATCGCCAATGCCGGTACAGCTAGCCGTAACTGTTGTACCATCTTTAACGTAACAGTCTGTTGCTGGAGCACCGCACTGACTCCACAATGGCTCGGTCATGTCCGAATACGTGTAAACAGTGGCGTTACCCGTTTTGTCAATGCGTTGACACACTAAAACACTGGGGCTGTATTGTTGGGAGTAAGGAGATTTGATTCAAAATCCTAAGTTTTGCCGTTAAAAAATAAACATGTTACTTGACAAGCAGTTGGCCGGTTTTATTGATGCTGAGTTTGACCACGTTGGACCGTCGCATGTTTCCGCTTGCTCTGTTATGTAAATCGTGCCGCTTACATCGAGATAGCTAAAATTCCGATGGCTTGGTAGCAAACGGGATATGGTATGAATTTCAAAACATTTATTTCAACGTTTGTTGAGTTTGTCCTGTAGTGTTGGCAATAAACATTATTAATTTTTTCTGTCCAATATCGCATCGAACACTTCATGCTATTGACTCTTCATTGTTCCAATTCAAAAAGTCACGCAAGTTCCTTCACTAGTGCAAGTTTGTGCTCAAAATGTTTTTTTAGTTTGCGATTATTTCTTTTTTTAACGTGTCTTGCTCCCAAAACATGCAGTGATGTGCCTTACAAAATACAAACGGTGCATGGAACAGTAAACTTGTTCTTAGCAGATTCCTGAGTCGTACTATTTAGTGCCTATATCTGTGCAGCTGGCGGTCACTGTAGTTGCCCATTTGACGTAGCCTGCATTCCACAACGTCGAGGTCGTATCGGAATACGTGTAAATTGTGGCGTTACCAGTTTGATCAATCCGTGGACACACTAGAAGAAACGGAACCATTTACTGGTAATTGAGAGTTTGTCCACTTAAATAACGTCAAAAACGTACTTTCGTAACATTGCGAATCAGGATAAACCGTGTTTTCCCATGTTGTTCCTTCGCAAACGTACGCTTGATCAGCTAAGTAAATAGTACCGTCGACTACTAAATACATCGTCGTGTAACTTGAGCAGCCAACTGTGATGGTAGAACCGGCCGGAACATGTGTTGCATCAAGTACACCATCGTTTGTGTAAGAGTACGTTGACGTATTGCCTCTCTGGGCAATCTCAGTACACACTGAAGAAAAACAAAGATGTCCGCCCGAGTTGTTTTCAGTTTACTTTATCAATGGCGAAGCTAGTAGCTACAACGAACAGCAAAGGCATCAAACTGTGAAAAGTTCTTTTTCCTCTTACTGGGCAAACAGTCAGCTGTTTGTATGGCCACGCTGGACCACGTTGTATCAGCGCAGGTTTCAACTCTCTGTGATAAATACGTGTTTGTACCAATCTTCAGATAGCTGAAAATTTTAAGCCAAAGTTTTCAGTACATTTCAAACATGAACTAATCAAACATTGCCTCAACGTACTAAGTATCGCCAATGCCGGTACAGCTAGCCGTAACTGTTGTACCATCTTTAACGTAACAGTCTGTTGCTGGAGCACCGCACTGACTCCACAATGGCTCGGTCATGTCCGAATACGTGTACACAGTGGCGTTACCCGTTTTGTCAATGCGTTGACACACTAAAACACTGTGGCTGTATTGTTGGGAGTAAGGAGATTTGATTCAAAATCCTAAGTTTTGCCGTTAAAAAATAAACATGTTACTTGACAAGCAGTTGGCCGGTTTTATTGATGCTGAGTTTGACCACGTTGGACCGTCGCATGTTTCCGCTTGCTCTGTTATGTAAATCGTGCCGCTTACATCGAGATAGCTAAAATTCCGATGGCTTGGTAGCAAACGGGATATGGTATGAATTTCAAAACATTTATTTCAACGTTTGTTGAGTTTGTCCTGTAGTGTTGGCAATAAACATTATTAATTTTTTCTGTCCAATATCGCATCGAACACTTCATGCTATTGACTCTTCATTGTTCCAATTCAAAAAGTCACGCAAGTTCCTTCACTAGTGCAAGTTTGTGCTCAAAATGTTTTTTTAGTTTGCGATTATTTCTTTTTTTAACGTGTCTTGCTCCCAAAACATGCAGTGATGTGCCTTACAAAATACAAACGGTGCATGGAACAGTAAACTTGTTCTTAGCAGATTCCTGAGTCGTACTATTTAGTGCCTATATCTGTGCAGCTGGCGGTCACTGTAGTTGCCCATTTGACGTAGCCTGCATTCCACAACGTCGAGGTCGTATCGGAATACGTGTAAATTGTGGCGTTACCAGTTTGATCAATCCGTGGACACACTAGAAGAAACGGAACCATTTACTGGTAATTGAGAGTTTGTCCACTTAAATAACGTCAAAAACGTACTTTCGTAACATTGCGAATCAGGATAAACCGTGTTTTCCCATGTTGTTCCTTCGCAAACGTACGCTTGATCAGCTAAGTAAATAGTACCGTCGACTACTAAATACATCGTCGTGTAACTTGAGCAGCCAACTGTGATGGTAGAACCGGCCGGAACATGTGTTGCATCAAGTACACCATCGTTTGTGTAAGAGTACGTTGACGTATTGCCTCTCTGGGCAATCTCAGTACACACTGAAGAAAAACAAAGATGTCCGCCCGAGTTGTTTTCAGTTTACTTTATCAATGGCGAAGCTAGTAGCTACAACGAACAGCAAAGGCATCAAACTGTGAAAAGTTCTTTTTCCTCTTACTGGGCAAACAGTCAGCTGTTTGTATGGCCACGCTGGACCACGTTGTATCAGCGCAGGTTTCAACTCTCTGTGATAAATACGTGTTTGTACCAATCTTCAGATAGCTGAAAATTTTAAGCCAAAGTTTTCAGCACATTTCAAACATGAACTAATTAAACATTGCCTCAACGTACTAAGTATCGCCAATGCCGGTACAGCTAGCCGTAACTGTTGTACCATCTTTAACGTAACAGTCTGTTGCTGGAGCACCGCACTGACTCCACAATGGCTCGGTCATGTCCGAATACGTGTAAACAGTGGCGTTACCAGTTTTGTCAATGCGTTGACACACTAAAACACTGGGGCTGTATTGTTAAGAGTAAAGAGATTTGATTCAAAATCCTAAGTTTTGCCGTTAAAAAAATTAACATGTTACTTGACAAGCAGTTGGCCGGTTTTATTGCTGCTGAGTTTGACCACGTTGGACCGTCGCATGTTTCCGCTTGCTCTGTCATGTAAATCGTGCCGCTTACATCGAGATAGCTAAAATTCCGATGGTTTGGTAGCAAACGGGATTTGGTATGAATTTCAAAACATTTATTTCAACGTCTGTTGAGTTTGTCCTGTAGTGTTGGCAATAAACATTATTAATTTTTTCTGTCCAATATCGCATCGAACACTTCATGCTATTGACTCTTCATTGTTACAATTCAAAAAGTCACGCAAGTTCTTTCACTGGTGCAAGTTTGAGCTCAAAATGTTTTTTTAGTTTGCGGTTATTTCTTTTTTAACGTGACTTGCTCTCAAAACATGCAGTGATGTGCCTTATAAAATACAAACGGTGCATGGAACAGTAAACTTGTTCTTAGCAGGTTCCTGAGCCGTACTATTTAATGCCTATATCTGTGCAGCTGGCGGTCACTGTAGTTGCCCATTTGACGTAGCCTGCATTCCACAACGTCGAGGTCATATCGGAATACGTGTAAATTGTGGCGTTACCAGTTTGATCAATCCGTGGACACACTGGAAGAAACGGAACCATTTGCTGGTAATTGAGAGTTAGACCACTTAAATAACGTCAAAAACGTACTTTCGTAACATTGTGAATCAGGATGAACCGTGTTTTCCCATGTTGTTCCTTCGCAAACGTACGCTTGATCAGCTAAGTAAATAGTACCGTCGACTACTAAATACATCGTCGTGTAACTTGAGCAGCCAACTGTGATGGTAGAACCGGCCGGAACATGTGTTGCATCAAGTACACCATCGTTTGTGTAAGAGTACGTTGACGTATTGCCTCTCTGGGCAATCTCAGTACACACTAAAGAAAAACAAAGATGTCCGCCCGAGTTATATTCATCTTAGTTTATCAATAGCGAAGCTAGTACATAGCTACAACGAACAGCACGGCATCAAACTGTGAAACGTGCTTTTTTCTCTTACTGGGCAAACAGTCAGCTGTTTGTATGGCCACGTTGGACCACGTTGTATCAGCGCAGGTTTCAACTCTCTGTGATAGATACGTGTTTGTACCAATCTTCAGATAGCTGAAAATTTTGGTAAAGTTTTCAATACATTTCAAACCATGAACTAATTGAACCTTGCCTGAACTTACTAAGTATCGCCAATGCCGGTACAGCTTGCTGTAACTGTTGTACCATCTTTAACGTAACAGTCTGTTGCTGGAGCACCGCACTGACTCCACAATGGCTCGGTCATGTCCGAATACGTGTAAACAGTGGCGTTACCCGTTTTGTCAATGCGTTGACACACTAAAACACTGGGGCTGTGTTGTTGGGAGTAAGGAGATTTGATTCAAAATCCTAAGTTTTGCCGTTAAAAAATTAACATGTTACTTGACAAGCAGTTGGCCGGTTTTATTGCTGCTGAGTTTGACCACGTTGGACCGTCGCATGTTTCCACTTGCTCTGTCATGTAAATCGTGCTGCTCACATCGAGATAGCTGAATTAATTTTCCGATTGCATGGTAGCAAAAAGTTGGTACGAGTAACAATATCATGCGGATGCGCGAGCGAGCGCAGCGAGCGGAGAGCGCATCACGCATAATATGAGCCGTTATACAGTATGGCCGAATAAATAAGGCAGTCCATCAAGGCGGGATCAGTCGCAGACTAGGAGTTGTCTTTTTCAAAAATGCCAACATAATTCTTAATCATGTGTGCGAGGGAAAAAGAATGATCAGAAAAGCCCGTAGAATCCGTTAGTTTTAAAAACAACACGTCATACTTGACACACATTTGAGTTTCTGAAATGTTTTCTCTTTCATTCAAATTTCGCGCGCTCGTTGCACCCTGAAAAAAGCTGCCATGTTTACTCGGCCACTCCGTACCCCAGCGCGCTTTTTTCAAATTTGCTCGCTGCCTCCAGCGAGCATAGTATAAGCCACAAACTTGGCTCTGTGCACACGAAACGAACACCCAAAGTTGTGTTCTGAGCCGCGAAAAAATTTTCATCGGACGACTTTTCATACGCTGTAGACACGAAAAACCTATTCTGAAAACAGTGTTACTTATTTTTCTTGGTATTTTTTTTCAGGTATGTAATCAACATGTGTTCGCCCTTTCAATTTTTACCTGCGACATTTTCACAGTCGAACAAAAATGTTTCCTGGGGTAATTTCATCCGTAGATTTTGCTCTCTGGGTTAATTTTTTGCCCCGACCTTGTTTTTGGGTAAAAATTGGGTATTTTTAAAAGTTCGCAGGGTTTTCACCTGGTTTTAAGTGTTCGCTCTTTCAATTTTTAGCTGGGACACTTTCACAGTTGAACAAAAATGTTTCCAGGGGTAATTTCATCCGTAGATTTTGAAAAATTAGTTTATTGTTTTGCCCGGGCACTTTTTTGGGTGAAAATTGTGCATTTTTTGAAAGTTCGTTGCATTTTGACTGGATATCAGTTTTTCACTCTTACAAATTTTGTCTGAGCAACGAAAAATAACAGGAAAAACGTCTAGTCCGTGGGAATTCAATGCGCTAATCACGGATTTTGGGTTAGTTTTCTTACGTGAGCAACTCTAGATGCTGAATCGCGACGATTTTGGGCGAATCGGCCGTGGAAATTGGCGAAATCGGTCCATAAACGAAAAACAAGAAAAGGGTATTTTCCAGGGTAATTCAATGCGCTGATCACGGATTTTGGGTTAATTTTTTTGTGAACAATTCTAGGTACTGAATCTTAACGATTTCAAGCGAATCGGCCGTGGAAAATGGCGAAATCGGACCAGAAATGAAAAACAAGAAAACTGTGTTTTCCATGGTAATTCAATGCGCTGATCACGGATTCTGGGTTAATTTTTTTATGTGAGCAACTCTAGGTACTGAATCGTGACGATTTCGGGCGAATCGGCCGTGGAAATTGGCAAAATCGGTCCAGAAATGAAAAACAAAAAAGGTGTTTTCCATGGTAACTCAATGCGCTGATCACGGATTCTGGGTTACTTTTTTATGTGAGCAACTCTAGATACTGAATCGTGACGATTTCGGGCGAATCGGCCGTGGAAATTGGCAAAATCGGTTCAGAAATGAAAAACAAAAAACGGTGTTTTCCATAGTAATTCAATGCGCTGATCACGGATTCTGGGTTAGTTTTCTTATGTGAGCAACTCTAGATACCGAATCGTGACGATTTCGGGCGAATCGGCCGTGGAAATCGGCGAAAACGGTCCAGAAATGAAAAACAAGAAAACGGTGTTTTCCATGGTAATTCATTGCGCCAATCACGTCTTTTGGGTCAGTTTTCTTGCGTGAGCAATTCTAGGTACTGAATCGTGACGATTTTGGGCGAATCGGCGGTAGAAATAGCATATGCGAAATCGGCCTAAAAAACGAAAAATGAAAAACCTGAGTCGAACTGTGATTTTGGTCCGACCTTCGGGGCTTATGTAAAAGTCAGAATATTATCTAAAAATGCGGGAGACGCATATAAAAGGAGGAATATGGCCTTGTGTAAACAGTGAAAGACTTGGCTCGACAACGCTTTTCAAGTCTCTAATGTGGTACACACGGATACAAGTACATAAGAGTCATATTTTTGCGCCGCGTTTGTTTGTTTTTTTTGAAGCACGCCCCCCACCGATTCCGGAAACCCGAAGGTACCAAACTCCGGTCGGATTGGGGAATGGACGGCTCACCATCCCGTGGAACCAATATCCTCGCCACGTGAGGGGGACAGCCTCTAAGCCCCGCTCTGTCTTGGGGGGCACCAGTGATCTTAGCCCGATTTCGGTTTCGGTGGCCTGCGGTCGCTATATCCCCGGAGGGCAGCGAATCCGAAACTTTCGTTTTCGTTTTCGTTTTGCTGAAAAGCGTAAAACTTTGAAGTTATTTTATAATTGTCCTCTTCGATTTAATCTAAAATCACGCCATGTGCGAAATTCTGTAAATTCTGTGCAAAAACAGAAAAATCAGAGATTGCAAAACATTGTTGCATGTAGCTTTTTCGTTGTTGTTAACGTACGCACCGCTGTGTACACACCAGCACCAGTGACAAAAAGGAGTTGTCTTCCATTGATTTTCACCTTTTTTACCGGTGTCAACTTCAACTAGTGTGGCAGGATAAACCGTCTGTCCCGTGAGTCATTGCCTTTGCCACAGGAGACCTTGCGTTCCGCAATGCTTCTGCGGTACAATTTGTCCTGGACAAACCAGTGTCAGCGAGCTAAAGTCTGATTGTTATTTTAGTAGTTTTAGTGGTCGCTAAATGCCCGAAATCCGCAAATCTCAAAGTTTCATTTGTCTACAATACAAAGTACGAGGGTTGCCATGTGCAACCGAAATCATAAATAAACGGCGCAAAAATATGGCTCTTATGTACTTGTCATGCGGATGCGCGAGCGAGCGTCAGCGAGCGGACAGCGCATCACGCATTATATGAGCCGTTATCCTCTCGCGCGCGTTTTTCAAATTTGCTCGCTTCCTCCAGCGAGCATAGTATAAGCCACAAACTTGGTTCTGTGCACACGAAACGAACACCCAAAGTTGTGCTTGGAGCCGCGAAAA